>MPGH01000055.1:142768-248907 GCA_001937105.1 Colletotrichum chlorophyti | reverse complement strand
GAGGTGTAATAAAAAAAAAGGGGGGGGGGACGAGGGAGGCCTCACGACGGCGAAGAGGGACGAGGAAGAGAAACGTTGGAGAGATTAGAGGAGGTGAGAAGTGAGCGAGCTTCAGAGCACATCTGGACTACGACGTTCTGCGCGCATTTCGGGGAGCCTTATATACCAAACGTCGCGCCAGGGCCACGAGACGAGATGACGGGCGCTGGTGGGAAAGTGTATCTGTCTTAACCTCAGATCCATCACGGGTCTTGGCATTCCATACTCGCAGGTGTTTGCGAGAGACCGACAAGCCAGCAGTTGGCCAAAAGCGTCTCCCCTCGAATCAAACCAAATCTGGAACCGCCGTAGCGGGAGCGGATATTACGGCAATCTGCCAGAAAGGTCATACATCACATGGCATGGGCTGGGACGCTTTGCTCGACTCGGGGGGCCGACTTGGAGAGAGAGGTATGGATGGATGGATGGGTGGTGTTGCAAGAGGAAACGCACACCGAGCCTGAGCGGCGCTGGGGGTGCAACAGCACGGCAACTTTTTCTGAGTCCCGGAACGAGATGACGGTTGTCGAAGGGGGTGAGAAGAAGAGAATCGGGGTGCAGGATTTCAGGACCAGAGACAAAAAGTCAGGCAGACCAGGCCGGGTCTGGCATAGAGAAAAGCAAGGACATGAGAAAGATCACCATGATGCTGGGCTGCGCGGGCAACATTAAGCGTGGCCGAACGACGACGTGCGAAGATGGATGGAGGCAGGCTGCGGGTTTGTATCCAAGGCGCGCAGAGGCGGTTGGGCGGCACTGCAAGTCCAACGTGTTTACTGTACTGTGGGAGACGGTTCTCTCTTCTGCTTGTGTGTTGGTTTGCGTTATTATTACTCTCAGAGTCTCATGGGCTAAGCCGTGCCGGGTTTGGGGGTTGACTGGACTCGTTTTGGAATGAGAGGAGCAGGAGAGGGCCGGTCAGGGAAAGGGAGGGAACTAAAAAAAAAAGAAAAAAAAACAAAAAAAAAACAAAAAGACGAAGCAGAATCCTGCCACAGAAACAACGTTGCGTGCGGCCGCAGCGAAAATGGAGGCTCGGTTGCAGTTGTAAGCATGTAATGGAAACTAGCAAAGCATAGAAAGTGTGTTGGGAAAATCGCTCATAGTCGGGTTGGTTTGATCGAGGCGGTGTCTGGTTCTCGCAAGACGTTGTGGTGATGCGAGATTACAACTCTTTGAAGTCTTTGGAGTTGGATATCCAAGTATCTCTTGGCACAGAGGAGGCTCTCTGGTGACTTGCCAGTGACAACCAATCAAGGTTATGGCGCATCCTGTCTGCCCCGTGCTTTTTCTGGCCCTTGCGACCGTGGGTTACTACTACTACTCATTACCACCTTACGTAGTGGTAGGCAAAAGGATTCCCGTACCCCTTTGCCATGGGGGTGCCATGACATGAGAGAATGCGGATGTGGGATTGCGGTGGATGCGCAGAGCCCGTTGGCCCTAGTGATGCGACGGAGTACGAGTGCTTGCCTGTCCAGCGTAGGTTTGGTCTTGTACTCCTCCTCCCTCACCCTCCGAGGCCACATGCGCGGGACTGTGAAGAACCGTAATGATGTCCAACAGACACTGGAAAGGTCCCCTAAACCCTTCCCTTCCCTTGCCTTCCCATCTCGTCCACCCCTCCTGCGACTGCGACCACCCCCTTCTCTCCTCTCCAGCCCTGTGGTTACCTGCCTTGCATCCATCCGTCCATTCGCCCACCTCCCCAGTCACGTTCAAGCCAAGATGTCCCCCGCGGTAGTGTGAGCCTTGGCTCTGGGTCCAAGCTTCATGCATGAATTGGAGACTCGATTTACATGTCCCCATACACAACAAACAGACCAGACGGCCAGAGGCACGTCATGTCGTCTCTTCATGTGCTCCTGACCTATCCCTCTCTCTTTTTCTCTTCCTCTCCCCTTTCCGACATGTATGGACCGACGCCACTCTTAACCCGAGGGACAACGGAGCACTCGACCCGGGCTCTGCTGTGCCTCGGGTCTCGATCTGCACTCTGCGTGTTCAGCATGGCCCACCAGCCATGGCAAGAATTGATGGGGGAGAGCTTGGGAGACCGCGACTGGCCAGCACTGCCACAATCGCTTCGTCCAGTTCCCTTTTGTTCCTTTGTCCCCAAGGACACCATCTCACTGGCACCCGCTGCATCTTGTGGAGTTGGAAAGTCTCGGCTTGCTGCAAGCAGCTAGCGGCCGGCCCGGGATTTCCCACAACGATACCGAAGGGTTCTTCTCCCCCCTTCCCTTGCCAAAGGGGGGGGGATGAGAGCTTGGGGATGGGAGCGTTAATCGGTCGGGAGCTTCAGCGGCCCTTTGAACCACCTCGTTGAGTGCGAAGGAGGGTGTCGCGGCCAGTGTTGGATTCGGCACCGGCCGCGTCACTTACACAATCGGAGACAAAAACAAGGCCCATGTTCAGCTGTTGACTCGTTGAATTAATCCTTGCAAGGTAGACTAACAACCATCTTTGTCGAACAGACAGCCTAACCGCTTTCCGCTCTGATTTTGTCCTTTGTGCGACTCCGCTGCCCACTCGCAGCGGTCCTCGTCGGCCGTCAATCGCCTGGTCTCGTGCTTGTGTGTGTTGCGTCCATGAATCGATCTTGTGTGCTCCGGTTGCCCGCTATCGTCCAGCAGAAAAGCATATTAGCGCAGGCTCCATCTCCCGCTATTCGGCGTTCCAATCCGCCGCTTGTGGTCCTGCTTGTCGGCTTGCTCCCGCTCTCCAGCTCCTCCTCCATTCGACTGCTCTTCCAGTCTCCCATTTTGCCTTAGTCCAGCCTGCGACTTAGTCGCTTACCTCCCACATCGAAATCCTGTCGCTGTGAAGCATTGCTGTACTGTCTCGTTTGGTCGTAGCTCTTCTTTGTACGTACTTCACTGCCACTCTCCGTTACACACTCTCATCTCACCATCGTGGTCGTAAGGTAAGGTGGGAGGTATCGAAGGGCTAAGTTGAGGGAAAATCGACGAGCAATATCCTCAATTCATCAACGGCCTTGCAACCTTGCAGTTTTCCATTCTAACCAATAACCTGCTTGGCCTAAGAAGACCCCTATTGTGTAAAAAGTTCCTCCCTCTTTTAAAAAGGAGCATCTTGCGTGGTTATTTGCGTCGTTGTTATGAGGTCTCCTCTTAAATAATTCCCTCGTAGGGGAAAGAAGACCAAAAAAAAAAAAAAAAAAACCAGTTTGTGCCTAGTGCCGATCTCATGACACCGCTCCTGCCACTCTGCTAGGTAGTAGCAGGCGGCCTCCTATACCTACCTCCACAGCACCTACCTACCTGGCCAGCAAGCACAGCTTTCCAGCTTTTTCCACTGCTGACTGTTGGGGAAGGTCTAATCCCCCGGTCCATCAGTCCCCCGCGATTGCCCTGGTTCCTTGCGGCATAACGGCGCATGTGCCCCTCCCCTCCCCCCCAAGAGCTTGGAGGAAATGTTGTGTGCTGCGGCAGGGTGGGCTTTAGGTAATGAGTCCATCAACTGCCAGAGATGTAAATTTGCAGGTGACGGAGGAAGAGAGAAAAAAAAAAAAAGGGAGACAGGCAGAAGCGAGACCTCCCTCGGCTGGCTCGCGCCAGCGAAGGGGACGGATCCGACAGGAGGGACAGAATGCAAGCCCGGCGGCCCAGCAGGCCAGGCCCCGAACGACAGGAAATTGATCACTCTCCCGGTGGTTTAATGCCTTTTTTTGCGGATTTCCCGACACCGTGAGTACGTCGCAGTCACTGTAAGGCAGGGACTGCAATAATTAGCATTGTTCCTCGCGGAGGACCCCTCCCGTCAACCTCAGGCTCAGTGCTGTAAGACTGTTATGTAATCAGGTCCGGGCAGTACATTGGTAACCGTACCATGTCAACACCGAGCAGCGTTCTTACACCGCAGCAAGACGCGCGCAGTCTCCCAAGCTTACAGCCCAGTTCATAGTCAAACTAGGAAATCCCAAGAGGGGGGGGAAACAAAGGAACTCGTTCTTGTTTTATTTTCTTTTTGTGGCTCGGGAACCCCATCCAGTCCCGGTTACCTCCACGTTACGGACCATGTCTCCAAATCTGGTGGCTGGTCAGTGCTTCAAGTATTTCCCTCTCCTCAGTGCTCACATCTGCCATGCGGTTAGTATTAACCCTCTCTCTCATGTGGGCCTTTGGGACAGGGGCGTGGGACATGGAACATGGGGGGCATGGCACCCATCGCGTCCCCAGTTCTAGACCAGCATCCCGCAGTCGAGGACCCAGGCGCAGCAGCTCACTCACGCACACACACACACCCACCCACCACTCAGTCGCGCCCAAACCACTCACAAGACTCGGGTGCAACAGCAGTATCCTGTTCTCGAACTTTGAGCGACGAGGGAAAGGGATGAATTGGGATGAGGAAGAAAAAGTTTAAATGCAACCCCTTGTAAGTTGATAGAGTGGCGTATACATGGCGTTCATCTATCCGATGGGCCCCCCTTCTCCCAGCTGTAAGATTGAGCTGCACCATGAGAGCACTGTAAGCTCAATGAGTCTGACCCCCCTCTTCATTTCTCTCAACCCTCTTGCTCTCTTACGCACATCTCATACATACTTACCCTCATACTTACTCCCACTACCATACTTACTGCTACCACGTCTCTTGCTGCTACTCGTCCTTTGAGTCTGCACTTTTGTTGTCGTGACGCTTTTTTTTTTTTCCCCTTCCGACAAAGCTGTCTCGTCACTCTTTCTTCTCAATTCCTGCGTCCCCTCCACAGCTCCCACGTCTTGGCTACATCGCCCACACTTTGAATGACGTCGTTAGTCAAAGGGCCGACTCCGCTGGCTACTGCCGCCGACTGTTGCTGCGCCTCAATCGATTCCTGAACCCCGACTTTTCTGTGGTGCTGCTCCTCTGTCCTTTTTTTTTCGCCCTCGGACTAAAAATTTCGCCCTCCGCGATTCGTCTTGAACCCCGGAAAGCCGACTCGATTCGACCTTTTTTTTTCCCCCTTGTTGTAGTAGGTAGTGTGTCCACCGCTGCACGCCAGTTCCGTCGGTCTGTCGATTCGTTCCTGTTAGGTAGTCGTCGGCAACCCGCAAACCCAAAAAACTCAAACCACCCCTCTCTGCCTCCCTGCGCGACAATCGCAATTCCTCACCTCCCCGTCCTGTGTCGTGCTCAATTCCCCTCCCCCCGTCCCTCAAAACCCCCAACCCAAAAGTTTGCATTCGTTGCAGGCCAAACCCAATTCCGCACCCCCAATCGACCATGGCAATCGGTTTGCTCAGTATTCCGAGGGAACTTCGCGACCAAATCCTCGGGGATGTTGTTTTTTTGCCCGACCGCCAACCTCCACTAAATCCCTCAGTCAGCCAGAATCGCAAAAGGCGCGAGTACAAGGGCAAAGGTTTTTTCGATGGCCACGACATCTGGGTCGAGAAGGACAGCCCGGGTCGCACGCCGCCTTCTGGTTCCCCAAACACCGCCGTTCTCCTCATCAACCGACAGATTCACGATGAAGCCAAGGCCCTGCTTGCAGCAAGGGGAACCCATTGCCGTCTCGATGTCATGTACGTCAAGGAATGTGGCTTGTGGCCGACTTGGCTCGCCGTGCCAAGAACGACCCGCCACGCCGACACTGTCCACGTCCAATTTCGCATCTTCGACCCCCCCTCCGATGTCAACCCGGATTGGAAGAACGAGGAGCAGTTTCGCGGCGGCGATGGCGGCCCCCCTTTTATCGTTTGGAACTTTTACGCCATGCTGTCCGGTTACCTGCGATACGGTCCAACCGCTTTCAGCAGCATAGTCGCCGACCCGTCCAGCTTCACTATCAAGAAGCTGATAATAGACGTGCTGCCGCCGCCGCCAACAGAGAAGCACGACCGTCTCGTGTCTGGTGGCGCACGGCGACCGCCTGCTCATGACATGTTTGAGAGATTCAACACCTTGGTCATGGATGCAGAGAAGCGTGAGCGCAGAGGGATCGCTTGGCCCCGTCCGCCTGAAGGAAAAGAGCACCTCATACCGGCAGAGAAGCTGGCTTTCTTCATGTGCTGTCAGATTGGTGGTCTACTGTCCATGTACCGAGACTGGGCCGACTACGGCGCCGCTTTGTACGAGGGTATCGGGACCATCCAGATCCGCGTCAACGGCGAGGTGCGACGCGACTTTGACATGGACGAGATGCTTGCCAGATTGCCGATACAGCCCATCGCCGCCTGGAACGAAAAAGAACAGCAAAAGAGACAAAAACGCTTCGACGAATGGAAAGCCCAAGCGACGGCGATAAGACAAAGGTGGAAAAAATGAGAGAAAGGAATCCTGGATGATGACTGAAATGAATTCTTTGGCTTCGGCCATACTAGCCACTAGAGGGAGATACCCTCTCTGCATTGGGCGGCGATACCACCGGATAGAGCGCGACTTTGGATGGTGTTCTTTTTCTTTTTCTTCTTTTTTGGTTCCTTGATGCACGGCGCATGGTATAACCTGGTCTTTGGGGGAGCGATCGGTCTCGGGACGGGAAGGAGTTTGGTACTGGGCCGGGAGCCGGGCTTGGGATGCTCCTTTTCTTCCCTTTTTTTCTGTTTACTTATCGAGAGAAAGGCCTTCCACCACGGTCTTGAGCCTGGCGATATCAGCGTGGCTTGCTTTGCAGCATCCACCGACAATAATCTGCTTCCATATCCCACGAGCCTGGGCATTAGCAACCACCTGTGAGAGTTGAGCTTCCCACGATGTGGTTGGATGACGTGATCCTTGCGGGAGTTCCCATTTCTGGGTGGTGGTGTTGTACACTTCACCGTTGGTGCCGTCCGGGTAAAGGACCAGGGCCGGGGCCTCGGCGATTGAGCCGTCGTTGATAAGTTCCTTGACGGCCGACTCATAGCTCTTGACAAGAGACTCGAGCTTCCAAACCTTGGTGCAATTGATGCCGATGCCGCAGGGTCGGCTATCGGCGATTCCTGGACTCAGCATGGCCCTGACAGCCGTGTTCACTGAGGACCCATCAGGAAGAGACTCGTCCTCGCCCGGGAAGAGGGACGCAATCCAAAAGGGAACCGGGTTCTCAGTAGCCAGGACGCCACTCTTATCCAGAGCTTGACGTACGGCCACGATTTCGTCTGCGCGAGGAATAGTCTCAACGGCGATATAACTGACCGGAGAGGCGAACGCCCCGGCGTCTTGAAAGAGTTGCAAGCGCTCGAGATGCCAGTCCCGAAGCTTGTCAAGCGAGTCGTGGTCAGCGTCATATGCGCCGCTGTATTCCTGGCCAGGAATCATACAAGCTCCGTAAGGACCGATGCTGAGAGCCGTCTTGGAGCACTGCGAGCGTCCAGCATCATGGGCGATGCGGACGGCGTCTTGAATAAAGTTTGTAATTGCGGCTCGGTCAATACCGTGGGGGAACTTGGCAGTGCGCGTGTTGGCGAAGCCATGGATGGAGAGCTGATAGGTGGCAGTGAGAATGATGTCGACGGGAACGTTGCCAAAGTCTTTCTGGCAGGCGAGCAGCGTATCCTGGCCCTCCACAAGAAGATGAGTTGACCAGAGAGGCGTGGTGGATGACTCGAACTTGACGCCGTACTTGTCTTCAAGCGAGGTGCCGAGGCCTCCATCAAGAATAAGGACCCTTGACTGTTCTCCCGAAGCAGCTGCCATTTTCTGTAATCCGAGCTTGATAACGAAACGTAGAAATTTCAAAAACTAATGAAAAGTCTAAACGAGAAAAAAAAGACGAAGAAAGAAAGGAGATCCCAGTAGAATGCAACGACACAAATCGGGTCTGGGGAGGGCCTTGGATATGAGAAAGGGCCTTGGATATGAGAAAGAAGTACGAGTAAGGCAGGTGAGCGATGTGAATGACACGGCGAGCGTAGGTCTTGGAGGGGAAGAGGGAATTTCTTGGGTCTTGGAATCTTGGGGGGGGAGAGGTTTGGTCATGTCTTGGGGTCTTGGGGAGGAAGAGGGACGGGGGGAAGGGGGAGAGCGCGGAAAGGGAGTCGGGAACGTGGAGCGGATTCCCTTGGGAGGGGGTTCCACCCTGGTGGAAAATTTTGGGAAAGCATTACGACGACTTCCTGCTGACTAACACGCCTTTCTCCAGCTGCCAAGAACCGCCGGCAGTAACTTCCGCCCTCACGCGCCTCCCTCATCTTCTCTCTTCACGCTCGCTCAATCAATCAACTCTCAGTTGAGAGAGAAGAAGGATGAGAGGGGGGCGGCAACCAATGAAGAGGAATGTTAAGATATCCGTACGTCAGAGCTTCGGCGGTCGGGGCAGCCTCGCTTGGATGGGTGCGGAAGGACGTGATGGGCATGCTCGTATGAGACATCGGGAAGATCTGTCTGTTTGGGTGAGAATCCATTTTTATTTCCAACTCATCACACCTCTCACAACCCGCGTCTGCCGGCGCCAAGACTTTGAGGGGTCTTTCAGTTGGACGGTCCAGAGCAACCACCCCCCAATCTCGCTTCCGTCACAAACGGAGGAACAGTGTTGAAACCGTGACAAGAGCTCATCAATTCATGTGTCATCTTATTCGGGAGTGATGAACAGCGACGAGTCGGCTTACGTCCAAGAACGCATGCCATGCCGTCTGATGGCACGCACCAACACAGTCTGACTTCTGTCATCTCATGTCGACCTGAGATGGTCGGGACTGGCTCACAGTTGAACCAAACCTCCAACCTCGTCAAATCGGAAAAAAAATTAGATTTATTCGCTAGGGGACTGGCATGGTATCGGTCACTTGTACCGGTGATGGGCGTTTGGAAAAGACTCATAGATTGAACCGCTCTGCGGCTGAAGTCGGCACCGGACTCAATTGAGCAAGAAATGTAATATTCCTTGGGAATTGAGAAAGCAGCGCCTTCGGTCTTCGCGTAGGGCAACCTGATGCCTGCTAGACTCCCGTCTCCAAACCCATACATACGCTGAAGCTCGCTCGTCATGTAGTGATGCCTGCCATCTTCTCCTATGTAAACTGACTCCATGCAGAGGCCAGCACGATCCAGCGGTCCGGAGCAACGAAGGAGAAGAGACGACTTTCAGGGCTCACAATAAGCCGGCCACCAACCGCAGGGGTCCGATGTTCGGTAACACAAACATCACTCGCTTCGGAATCATTACGCACTAAACAAACTCGCACATCCATAATTACGCGGAGCCCATCCGGCGAGCCTCATTCACCTCGTCGCCCCCACAGAGATCCTTTCAGCTGATACCCAGAGTGGGAACTGGATCCAGCTTTGGGCTGATGCAACGTCATTTAAACTTTAACTCATGGGCTGAACTCCACCTATCGGTCCTTCCCCGCAAGTCCCTTTTTTTCGGACGCCGCTTATCGAATCAGCGAGACAATCTACCTCCTTCACATAAGTACACACAGTAATGGTTGTAACGTTCCTGTAATAGTGCTTCACGTCGGCGAATCTGGAATATCCCGTTGGCCAATTGACGAGACACTCAATCCCGTCCCCCGCAGCAGCCAGGGCGATGTCATAGGCGGCGAAGCTAGTGCCAGAGCCGCTCGAGCTTATCAACAGCCAACCATACTGGTCGTTCCGATGCTGCTCCCTGGGACGGACTACACTGATTCTACGTACCTCGGCCGCGCGGCGTGATGCCCCCGGCTCCCACCTCCGGCGACCCGGGGAACCACCCCGGAATCTCAATCGGCGTCGAGCTGGGTTTGCCCCAGTAGCCAAGGGCTCCGGCGGCGTCCAACCCCGAAGGCGGCTCCACCGAACTGGGCCGGCGCTAGTCAATGACATCGAGCTTGTCGAAGGAAGGGCGCGACAAGTGCCAGTGGGGTCCAACGCACCAGACATTTAAATTTCAACGACCTCGGCGTCGAGTCACTCACCGTACTGTCTTGGCTTTCCCTATAACACAGGAGGATTTCTCTGTTAAGAAGCAGAGCACCGTAGCCTCGGTCAGTGTTCGCGCATCACCATAGCAAAGTCGGGCCCCGCCACCAGATCCGCTATGGCGACAACCACGACAACGGCAACGGCCTCGGCCTCCACATCCGGGATCGAGCTCGTTCCCCTCCCGCCCCAAATGAACCAAAAGACTTCCCCCCTTGCCTCGTCGCCGCAGGACGACGGCGACCCCATCCTCGAAGCCTCGCGGCTCGCCGACTCCTCCGTACCGGAGGGCGGCTACGGCTGGGTCGTCGTGACGGGCTGTTTCGTCGTCGCATGGTGGATCATCGGCACGTCCTACTCATGGGGCGTCATCCAGAGCGCCCTCATCGACGACGGCCTCTCCACCCCGGCCGTCCTCTCCTTCATCGGCTCCCTCGCCGCCGCCCTCATCTCCGCGCTGGCCATCGTCAACTCCCGCGTCATGCGCCGCATCGGCCCCCGCAAGACGGGGCTGCTGGGCATAACGCTCCTGGGCCTGAGCGAGCTGTTCAGCAGTTTCGCGGTGAAGAACGTGGGCGCCATGTTCGCCACGAGTGGCGTTATCATGGGCTTGGGAATGAGGTGAGTCCGGCCCGCCCATCGACGTAGCTTTGGTGTTGTACGCTGACGCAGCCCTTCTCCTCTTTCGTTTTTAGCTTGTGCTTCTCCGTAAGTTGTTCCCATCCCAGTCGCGGATCCTCCCCGAACTGTGGTCATTGACATATGCAGATCGTCTCCGTAATGCCGGCGCAGTACTTCAGCCGCAAACGCGGCCTCGCCAACGGCATCGTCTTCGCCGGCGGAGGCCTCGGCGGCGCGGTCAACAGCTTCGCGCTCGACGCCCTCATCAACCGCCTTGGCGCGGCATGGGCCTACCGAGTCCTCGCCCTCGTCACCCTGGCCACCGGCCTCCCCGCGGCATGGCTCATCAAGGAACGCGTTGCCGTCCGCAGTTCGGGCTTCGTCGACTGGTGAGTCTATATCCCATCACCCCTTCTGTTCTTCCGGATGTGTGACGAGAGGCTGACGGACGTTTAGGCGTCTCTTCAAATCCTTCACCTTCCTCGTCATCTTCCTCGCGGGCGCGTTGGGAACCTTCCCCCTCTTCGTCCCGCCTTTCTTTCTGCCCCTCTATTCCAAATCCATCGGCCTCTCGTCCACGACGGGCGCCGGCCTCGTAGCGGGCTTTAACTTCTCCTCGGCCGTCGGCCGCATCTGCTGTGGTGCCCTCTGTGACTCCGTCGGCGCCCTCAACGTCCTCTGCGTCTCCCTCGTTCTGACGGCCGTGAGCATGCTGGCCATCTGGCCCGTTTCGACGACGCTAGGCCCCATGGTCGTCTTCGTCGTCGTCAACGGCATCTCCAACGGCGGTTTCTTCTCGGTGATGCCGACGGTGGTGGGGAACGTGTTCGGGTCCGCGAGAGTGTCTGTCGCGATGAGCATGATTGTAACGGGGTGGACCGGGGGGTATCTTATGGTGAGTGGCCCCGGTGCTCTGGGGGGATGCTGCGACTGTTCCGTCGGAGCTGATGATGTCTGATAGGGCGCGCCGATTGCTGGATATCTTCTCGAGGCGTACGGGGGTGCCGAGGACGGTCTTCAGGCGTACAGGCCCGCCATGTTCTACGCCGGGTCGTTGTCGCTGGCTGCGTCCGGGCTCGTTGCCGCCGTCCGGTTCCGCTTGAGACGCAGCATACTCGCCAAGATCTGAGAGAGTCGAAAAGAGATGACGCATGTAGAGCGGGTGAATGGCGGTCGTGGCTTGAACAGCTCCAGGATCGGTGTCGACGAGGATCGGACCACTTACACGGCTTTCGGGGAACAGTCGTTTTGCGATGCCGACGACCGGTACAACTGTCTTGACAGTGACCGACGACCGACCGAATGGCTGGTAATGCAAGGGACCGATGGTGACGGTCCCCCATCTGGTCTCGGTACATAGTCATGAATCCTGAAATATTTCGCCATGATTCGTCCAAGTCCTTCCAACCCCCCGCATGATCCACCCCTCAGAACCAGCCCGTGCAGCTGCTGCCTACGCCGCTCCGCTTGGCGCTTCAGNGGGGGGGGGGGGGGGGGTAAGGGGCCGACGGGCTGACGGATCCCGCTAACCAGTCTTGTCGCGGCTTGCATTCCACTGCCAACGCTACGCAGCGCGCTTCGACGACCAAACCTCCCATGATCTGAGTCACGCCGGCTTCTTATCTGGGGAGACACCAGGCTTTAACGTCCGCTTGCGGCCATCCGCCGCCCCTTGCACGTGGCCAGGCGAGCCCTTCGCGCATCCGTCCTTGACGGGCGAGGTTCACTTTGCCGTGTGTCGACCGAGACGCGCTGATACACCCCAATGTAGCTCCGATACCATCTCAGTCGAACGCCACAAGTCTACAAAATACCCCCGCCAACCTCTCTTCTGACCCCTCATCTCATGTCGCCCTCACATACTTTGATATCATCACGGACATCAATCAGAAGCAATCCCACCAAGTGACCCGACGCTCACACTTAAGTATCCAACATGTCCATCGATCACATCGGCCTCTTCGTCCCCACTTCCATCTACAAACAGACTGTAGACTGGTATCTGACCGCCCTGGCCCCGATCGGCTTCAAAAAGTTTGTCGAGCCGAACGATTACGCCTGCGGTCTCGGCGTCCAGAGGCCCGACTTCTGGATCGCGTGCCACAACGTCGAGAAGGCCAACATCCCCTTACACGTCGGCTTCAAGGCAGATGGTAAGCGCCCTGCGTCTTATAACCCTTCGCGTTAGCAGGGGGTTGGCAGTCTGGCTGACACGTAACCCCCAACACAGACCGCAAGGCCGTCGACGAGTTCTACAAGGCCGCCATCGCCGCCGGGGCCAAGGATAACGGTGCCCCCGGGCCGAGACCGAACTATCACCCCAACTACTACGGCGCTTTTGTTATTGATCCTTCCGGGAACAATGTCGAGGTCGTCTGTCACAAGCCGGAGGTCACTGAGTAATTGGACCAGATAGAGGCTTGTTGCAGCCCACGCACCATGGCTGGTAACCACAATGAGTGAGATGGGTCGCATAGAGCTCTCAGACCAATCTCCGGCGGTTTCATGACCACTGGCAGTGGGAGGTGCCTGACAAAGACGGTTAGGGCGTACGGTGTAGTCAAAAAGTGCTCAAATATCAGAATTGATTTCGATGCCAAAATCGAGCGTGTTATCTTTGCCGAAGTGGCATTGGCCGCCCTCATGGTCCTCATCGTGAACCCTCTCTTGGCCATTAGTCCCTCCCCTAGGAAATGTGCTAGCTCCAGCCTTCAAGATACGACTAAGACCTGGGGCCTTTCGACCGCGCCCCGTAGGAACAATTCTTGTAATATCGATAACCCCTATATGCGGCTTACGCGCGGGGCTTGCGAGGAAGAGCAGCCTGGGAAAAGTCCCACCAGCTTCCTCGGTGTCTTTGGACCTTGGATACCTTGGCAAGGTCTTCCATCTTAGCAAACATCCCATTGGCGTCGCTGAGCATGGAAATGTTTGACTTTGGACCAACGAGCCCCGCGTCCCTCTCATTCCCCGTCTCAAGGTATACAACCGTGAAAGTGACGGGGCGATATAAGAAGACACCGCGAAGCCCTTCGTCCTCCCTGATCTTCAATACCGTCATCCCCATGTTGTCAAGGGCTGGACATCCCGGCCTGAGGCCTGATTTTCATACCTATACCCAGCCCGAGTGGAAGCAGATGATCCACACCGCCTCTGGGTCAAAGACGTTGGACCAAATTGTCGTGCCCGAGATACCCAAAGCCTCACTCCCACCAGAACCCCCCCACCCCGCTTGAAAGGCTCGCTGTTTTCCTAACCCGGCTTGACCAGACATTCCCGTCTTCCAGTGTAACACAAATAACGCCTGGCAATGCGGCCCCTCGAGAGAGCATTTCATACCAATCACACAACATACACATAACCCTCCATGTTTTGTCCCAACCATCCAACAATCAGATTTCTACTGGCCTTTCTCAAAGACATGATCAATCTGGCCCTCGTCCACTTCGGACATGTCTATCTACCCATGCTTTGCCCTCACCGCTGGTGCCCCGCGCCCAATCTAGACGGCCAGGTCGAGTTAGAACGGAATAATGGGCTTCACCGTACCTTGTACCGTTGTCGCCGCACCAAAAATCACTCACAATTGTCTCGGGGTTTCCATCAATGTAGTCCGGCCTCACACTCGCCAATGACCTCGCCCTATCATTTTCGTGCCATGATCATTAAAGCAAGATATGGAGAACTCTGTACATCTCATTATGCTCGCCATCTATGTCAGTCTGGAAAACACCAAACGCCTCGTCAGAAGTATGCACGCGTGAAGTCTAGAACGCAACGTGACCTTATCCAAAACCCTGCCAACATCAAACATCTGTGACCCTTCCCTCTCCTGTTGACCGTTCGCTTATAGCATGCGCGCCAATGCCAACATGGCAGCCGGCCACGACACGTGGACGAAGTCGCCTCCCCACGCGCCGGTTCAGCACGTTGCATCCATGTAATCTCTTCAAAAACTCCTCCGCGTAACCCGACACTTCTATCCGGGTATCAAGACCATGAAAAGGAGATTGGCCGCTCGCATCTCCAACCACCAGTCTGGGGGCTATGACGGCTAACCACCCAAATCACCCGTGCGCCAGTCGACACGAACGCGTTCCGCTCCAAGAAACGGAGAGAGCGATGTCCATCCCTTCAGTAATTGTCTAAAATCCCTCTGTAGCTCCAGGCGTGTAGAGAGCTCTTCGTTGTATAAACGACGCTGTTCAGGAGCAATGCTAATATCAATAGCTCCGGCGGACCGTTTCTCTCACAGGTTGTATATCAGGGTATCAATCTCGTCATATTGCAGAAAAAAAAACAGAAAAAAGGGCTTCTAGGAATCGCCGCCGACTGCAGGGCGTGATCGCTGCGCCACCACTTCTCGCGCGTAAAATTCCACCAACATGGTTCCGTATGCCTCGAGGTCTTCAACAGGAACCGCGAGGCGGAAGTCGTTCAACAGGAGAAACTGAAGCTCCAGATGGTTGAGCTCAGCCAACGGAAGTCCGCCGACCTGCGAAAGGATGCGTTAATGCCAGACGCAACATGTTATTAATGGCGATCCACGTACCTTTGCATATCTAGAATTAGTGTAGAAAACATCCGAAAAGAACTTGCTTGCGCACGTAACTCCCGCAATGATCAACCGGTGAATGTTGAAACTATCAACCACAAAATAAGTCGCCGGAGGGGCGCCCGGAGGCGTGGGTTGAGGTACGATACCGCCCGTGCTTTCGGTCGGTTTCGAGCTCTTGCGTTCCACGTCATCGTCGTCAGCGAGGTCTGAATCGGTCTCGTCGCCGTCGTCCCGCATGTCGACGTCTGCGGGCTGCGACCGAGGCACTGTTTGAGAAGTGGACTGCCTCCGGGCTTCTTCGTGCTTGACCACCATTTCGTTGACTCGCTCCGTCATGCGGTCGAAGTAGACGAGCAAACTCAAAAAAACCTCGTAAGTGGTGGGGCAGTATTTGTGAATGCGGGACAGATAACTGAGGATGGTGATGGCAGGGATGTTCTTTCCATGGAAAGCAAGCACAGATGTACTAAGAGGGCTCATCTGTGTGCCGTTGCCTGACTCGTTGTTCTGGCTGGCCTGTTGCTGATGCGCAACGTTGCGCTGCATAGCATCGTGTTGCAAGTCGTTTGTCGTGGTTATTTTTGTAAGCAGAGCAGCAACCATCTCAATGATATCGCCAATGGGCATAGCACTAATCTCGTACTTCATCTGTTGTAGAGGTGGATCGTTAAGTATGCCGGGGCCGTTGCCTGTCAATAGGTCGGCCTTGGCAAGGCTCTGAATGTGAGCCAGATCGCGCACGTGGATCGTCTGACTTTGAGGCTGCTGGCGGGGGGATGAAGTATCCGAGAGAGGGTATGAGGTCGGGTCGCCTGCGGCACCGTTGCCATCGGAGGCGGGCGAAGGCTGTTGCTGGCCCAGGCGCACAGCCGGGATAGCCTCGGTCGAACCTAAGGGACCAGCACGGCCGGCATCGCGTGAGTCGGTTGCCATGTATGCGGGGCTATCGGCATGCTGAGGCCTCGCTCGGGTGGGCGACGAGGACGATGGGGGCGAGGGGAAGCGAGATGCTCCTCCACTGGACGGCGCGTGCTTCTCCGGGAGTTCGGCAGAATCCCAGCCGGACGGCTTCTGGGGCAGGAGGGGAGCGTTTGTGGGATTTTGGTATCTCGGACTCGCGGAAGGACGGCGCCCAGTTGCGTCCCTTGATCGGCTGGTGGATCGAAAATGCGAATCGTGGGAGTGTTGATGCTGGATGCCAGGAGTGGCGATCATGGTATGGAAACGAGAGGGATCAGAAACGAAGTCACCGATCACAGCTGCCATAGCATCGTATTATTCCAGAAGACCGAATTACAATTAGATGGTCGGAAGCGGCAACTGGGCAGGAAAAGGGCTAGTTAGCATAAGTTTTGCGGTGATTGCAGTCCTGTCGGTGAAGGATTTGGGAAAGCGAAACGGCGCGCATGCGGGAAGAAGGGTTGCTTCTCGAGTGTTGTGATTGGAGGGCTAAATCTGTTGCGTGATTGCAAGGACGCCGAGAACTTCCCCAGCAGCAGCAAAATAAGACGGTCGGGGTTGAAGCAACCGGGACTGGTCCAGCTGGTGGTCGTACGATGACGATGTTGCGAGGCAAGGGTATTCTGCCGGGAGGAGGAAAATGTCTTATCTCGCGTGGTTGCAGGTCAAGTTACCTGTGAGGGAGCTTTACTGAACCATTGCAAAGGCGACTCCAACAGCAGGCAGGGGACGATGGTCGAGAAGCTGCCAAAGGGGGAAGCCATCATCGGAAGCGAAGCTGTTGCCTGAAGATGCCGAGAAGCCCCCAGGACGCAGCGTAGTCGCCACAACCATGGGCGTCAGGTGGTGCAGGTACGATCGACGTCACAGACAGGCGTCTCCGGCTTTGCCACGATGATACCGGCAAGAAGGGCACGTGTATTCGGGGGGGGGTTATAATGGTAGGAGAGCGAAGTGAACGGGAACGACGCAAATGGAAGAAGCAGTCCATGCTTCAAGAACTCACCTAAGACGTCCCGAAGAAGAACAAAGTAGAGAGGGCCCGTCGACAGGCAATAGTCGCAGCTTGAAGGAGTATGGGGTTAGTTAGCGGGTTGGTTGGTTGGTTGGTTGGTTCAGTGAACAGCAGAAAGTTTTGAGCGACGGAATAGCGCAGCGTCGCAGGACGAGAGATGTCGTTTGTGTGTAGGATAAGGTGGGTAGATCGAATCGGGTTTGAGAGGGGGGCGTTTAGCAGTCGAAATCAATGCCGAGAATGTGAGGGTGAGATAGGCGAGAGGTGACGAGGCAATGTAGTACACAAGTACGCGCTGGGCGGTCGACGGAGGCAAGGCGGTGATGGCGATTCTGGCTGGCTGGTTGGCGGGATAAGAAGTCTCGGGCATGCGTGGGCGTGGGTGCGTGGGTGCGTAGGCAGGCTGTGGTGTGTGTGAGAGGAGAGGACGGTAAAGAGGAGGGGAGATGCGGTGTCGGTCAGGAAATCTATTCGCGACTCGGGAGACTCGTGATTCTGTTTCTGCTCTGTTTCGCAACAGTCGAATACCTAACCTCACACAAGAAACGTGCAAGGTAAGGCAGGTAATAAGAGGGGGGGGAAACACGAGAGATGACGAAGAAAGACCTCGTTGGAATGTTGACTTTGTGATGGGGGAGCAAGGCAAGACAAGACCAACTGCGCGACCAGAACCGAAATGCAGATGACTGGGGTGGAAGAGGGAGGAGTGTGTCGGGGGAGGAAGGATGGGTGGGATGGAGAATCTAGAGAGGGATATGGAAGCGGTGGTGGTGCATGGAGGGGAAGAACAAAGTCGGCCGGTCGGGGTGGGCTGGCGTGCGCGGGCGGGCGTGGGCGTGGACGGCTGTGGGAGCCCCCGCCAGAGCCAGAGCCAGAGCCAGAGCAGAGCACCAGGGCAGGTTAATGGGACGGGATGGTCGTGGGTGGGCGGTTCAGCTAGGAGATACCAACGGCCATGTATCCTCCCACCTTGGCTTAGCTGGGCAGGTACTGAGCGCATGGTAGGGGGGAAATGGGTGGGATAGTGGAGAGCCCACGGGATGATGGACTGGGCTGGAACTCAAACGCGAAGAGTGCACAGAACAGGAAAGACAGGACATTCGGTGGCACGATGCATCGTCCCCGCTGCTGAAGTGGGCTGGTCTTTTACCATATTACAGTGCGGTGTTCAGTGTTGGAAGGTGATCCAGCCCAAGGTCAATCGTAGGATGGGGAGCACAAACCGTATCCCTCTTTCGACAGAGTCAAGGGCTTGAAATCATTCGAGTCATGGGATTAGCAGTGAAGTGACTGAACACCACAGACGAGGGAGTAAAAGATGAAATTGACTACCTTAAACTTGACGGAATACGTCGCTTCCAGGTCCCCAAGTCACCGTGATGAAATGGACCCTGGAGGGATTGACGGTTTGGTGGGGACGGATGAGGTAGATGGCAAAACGATGGCCGTGAGATGGCTTAGCTAGGTTAAAGCCTTCACGTTCCCATGGCTACCCTGCCTTGCACTTGGGCATGAGCGCTACAGTAGAGTCGTTGTTGTGCAGTACATGACGACAAGCCGACGGTTTTCCAGGGACCGAAGCCGTTTGGGCTTGTGGCTGATCTGACCTTTCGTGATGTACGAGAATGCGGCCAAGCCTTCCTCTCTATTTACCGACGGCATCGCTGTTACATGTGTTGTTGGTTCTGTGCGTGCGTTGCGAGCGCGATTGGGCTCCCAGCTTTTCAGCTTGGTCCAGGTCCCTCGCTCTTGTCTTCTCGTATCACGTACATCAGAAAACACCGACTCTGAATTTCAGTGAGCCGTCGTCTCAAAGTTTCCCCCAACCGACGACGTCATTGTTGAGTTGTCGCTAGTCAATCTCAAAAACACGTGTGAAACTGAGTCGTCAGTCTCCCTTTCTCGCTCTCTCATTGCCCATGCAATCAAGTGTCTCTCATGAGTTGAATTATTCATGTGTGTGTGGTGTGCGTCTGGCAGTGGCTAGAAAAAAAAAGGGCGACTGGATCCAACCGAAACACATGATGACATAAACAATCACTAGCTCGAGGCCCTTTCGGCCACTCACATTTGTTGCAACAGCAACACGCCTCGTCCTGGCGCTGTCCTTCATTGCATCCTACTTCCCAGTTCCCAACCCTCGGGCCCAGCCGATGCGAATTAATCCAATGGCGTCGAGGGTGGATTGGTTGACGGATACGGGCACAGCCTCTGCCGTTCGGGTCACTCTCCCTCTAATCCATTCCATTCCCTCCCCGTCAGTCACGCGTGTTTGGTCGGCGTGGTGTTGCATCGATGAAGGAACAAAGCTTCGGACGAGAGATTAAGCTAGATTAATTACTCTTCCACCTAGGTAGCGTCCAGCTCCTGTCTCGGTCAGGGTCGGTCCTTGTCTTTCACGCACTACCAACTCCGAGAATCGTTTCCCTTGCTGCCCAATGACGTCCGAGAAGCTTTCCCCAGCTTGCTACCTCATGTACACACGTCCTTAATGCCTCGACAATGACAGCTAGGAAAGAAGAGTCCAAAAAGAAGGTCTGACTCTANAAAAAAAAAAAAAAAAAAAAAAAAAAAAGGAAAGAAAGGACCGACAGAGTCAGTTAGGGACACAGAACGGCGACTCGCGGCGACGGATTCGGGGGAAATCCCGGAGATGCGCGATGCGCCGCCATACGGACGGGCGAGCCACGAGCGGCCACCCCGGCATACCCGTCTGCGATTCGGTCGCTTCCCTTGATCAAAGCTACCGCGACTTATTAGTCACGCCGTACTTAATGTCAAAGTGGTTTGATGATTGACCTAAGTCTTGATACGGGGGTAAGCAGAGTGAAGAAGAAGGCAGAGTAAGGTGATTGGTGTCCGGCACCAGAGGAAAGAACAGTCGGCCATTGATTGCGACTGACACGATGCAAAAGAGAGTGAACGAGATGACCTATCCGCGCTGTCCGAGAGGACGGTGTGCTCAGATGCTGGCTTCTGACTGGCTGTCTTGATAGACGGCATCGCCTGATAAGACAGTTGACGAGCAGGGATAAGGTAAGCGAGTTGTCCGATAAGACACTTGCCACGGCACCTTACCCTTGGTGTGTCCAGGATTCAGGGAACGTACTCGCGGCTCCCCCACCACTGCCACCTCCCTTTTCTCTCTCTCCCTTCTTCTCCGACTCCTTTCTGCACCGCAATCATGATTCCGATTCAAACCCCAATTGCTGCTAGCCTGCCGCCGTTCGATCCACTTGTCCAATATCCGAAATTGGTTACCGCGACTCCACAGAATCAATCCAACATCTTGATTCCACAAGTTCCACGATACCAGGCCAAGTGCACTATGGGCCCCCCTCGGAGCAGCAACAAGCTTCTTCCATTATTCCGAGAACTCTCCAGAATGCACTGGCTAATTCTTCACCGTCTACGTAGTATTCCTGTCGCTCAAATCCCGGCAGCTCGCGCCACCATCCGAGCGTCGGCCGAATCTAGCCTTCAATTCGGATCTAAATCGAGCAACGCTGGACATTTGGCTCCATCATCAGCCACAGTCCTCCAACTCTTTCCCCCCTTTTTTTTGTCGCCTCCTCCTGACCATCAATCCGTATTCTGCTAGTGTAACGCAAACCGGATTGACGTCAAGAAACTGCCAACGGGCTTTGCATCCAGCGTGAGAAACCGCGCTGTTGAAGAGTCAGAAAATAGCAACAGCCCTGCCTCCTGTCCTCCCTTGGCTCATCAGGTACCCGTAGCGGCCATGCCGTGCAAACACCCTCGTCATGCTGGCACTCAACGGTCAAGGTACGGACATGGGACGACTTGGACACCACGCCGGCTAGTTGCATACTGGCCCAACGATGGCTACCACACAAACCTCCGGCCAGCCAACAGACAAACCAACACCACTCTGCTGCCCAGTAGTATAGTGTCCTGACCGGCCCCCAATGCAGATGTGACCCCCTTCATCTCGACTTACCAAGCCAATTAATGCTAGTTGCCAACGTCCGAAAAAGGACAGCGAACAAAAACAAGCTTTGCCATTGACCATCCCACACCCGCTTATTGCGTACCCCCCTAGCATCCCAATCCCATATCCCGCGCGGGCCACTGCATAATGTCTCGCCCTCGGCCGGGCTCCCATTATATGTCGCTGCTCAACTAGATAAAGGCCCTTCGCGCGATCTTCGTCCAGACGTGTGACGGATGTTTTCTATCCACCTAAAGCCTCATGTACTCTTCTACCCGTTCGTTCCCGCTCAACTGTGGGGACAAGAGGCCGGCTTGAAGGTCGGACGCCACCAAGCTGTCACATGACATAGTCGTCCACCAACGAACACGGACGAGGGCGGGAGCGAGGATGACAGGCAGCGACGGGCATAGAAGTTCGAGACGGGAGCGGATGACACAGCTTAGGCAAATCGCAAATCGCGCGTGCCATGCCGATGCCACGCCTCCGATGCTTACTATTTCCACCGGGCGCTAACCTCGCAACGCTACGGTTTCCGACTGTCACAAGAAGGTCACGTTCGGCTCTGTTACTTGGTGGACACAATGAACTGGCCTGTCCGGTATGACGTTGGTACGGATCAACGCTGACACTGCAAGAAGGACCTGTGCCCAAGCTCCGGCCTTAGGTTACCACAGTCGTTCGCAGCAAATTGAAAGCAGCACACGAAGTAGAGTCCAGTTTCGGCGATTGGAGCGGAGCAAGACGTGGTAGCTAACAGCCGCTCCCTGTACTTGGTTTAGGCTAAGGTCACGACGGTTACTATGGCGAATTTGACCGGCATTGGTAGGAGAAGCACGCGGCTGACTCTGACACAATGAAGCTTTGCTGGTGCCGCCAAATGACCGTGACAAACGAGAGAGCAGCTAAAGCACTGGGGAACCGTCCGGGGTGTCCCCTTTCTAGATATATAGCCTGTGGCATGCCTTGTGTTACTAGATGTTGGTTGCTACAGAAACCTTGCACGCACCGTTGTACGAACCGCACCATCGAACTCGGGGATCAGAATAACCATGTTACACTTCTTCCACCTAAGGCGAACACGGGCCACGATACTGCCAGGCAAACATGGCCGGAGAAGTTTAGACAAACGGCATTGCGGGTGTTATACTGGAATACACCACCTGGTGGCCTTACTGTGAAGACAACCGGATCTTAAGTGCCAGCAGGAACAAGTATTGAAGCAAACATATCTTGACAACATAGCTGGCAACTGTATCGGAAACATGACTTGCCCGACAAATGATCCCAGATGCTCTTCAGAGTCCTTTATTACCAAACGTCCCTAACGAAATATCTCGACGGGCCAGGTCCGCTAGGACGAGACCAAGGAAAGGTCAGCGGACGCTGTCCTTGACGCCCTTCAAGATGGTTTGGTTGCTACGGCTCGAAGATATCGAATTGGAATGACGGTCAGGGGAAATCGGTCGAATGGAGAACCTCAACGCCAAGACCGAAATCAAAGGCGGAATTGCAGAATATATCAACGTCAAAGAACACGGGGTGATCCTTGAAGTTCTTGCAATCTGCCTCAACCTTGTCGCAACTACAACGGCAGTGCGAGCCGACAAAATTCGTGGCGACTAAGGTACGCCGCAAAGCCCGTCTACAGCGTCTAAGAAAGGTTAGAGATTTTCATCGAGAGCGGCCCTCTCGCTCGAGAAACAAAACCAAATTGGTCCCGTCGTCGTAAACGTACCCCAAAGCTAAGTTTCATATGTATTAAGGCTTACAGTCTGACTGCCCAGCGGTACATGTTCAACACGTCGGCGCTGGCATACCATCGAACCATTCCGTCCCGTCCTCGCCGGGGGCTCTTCACAGTATACAAACTTTGACGAGACAATGGGTGCGAGATGGTGAGGGGCTTTGTTCGGCCAGACGTGCTGAAACCACGTTCATGCCCTTGCCTCGAGGATCCAGATGCGCATATGGCTGCTTACATCGCACATCCAGTCTACAATCACTCTTGCGAGCAAAATGCGGCGACTAGCGTCGAACACTCTGAAGTGTGAGTCTTCGGTAAGCTGGGCGTCATGGGGAAGCACAAGATGGCGCGCCCTCTGGGCTTGCATGGCTGTGGCCTACGTCGAGGGGACGTTCTGAAAAGGGGCCATTTCATGCAGATATCTCGCATCAACGAGCGGTTTGAGCATCGTCCACGTGGTAACTTACTTATGTGATATTGAAGGAATGAATGGAACTGGATACACGACGATGAGGACGCCGGCGTCTTCGAGAGAGGATGACATCGGAGTTTAACCCGCATGAATCATGGGCAGAATCTGGAGAACAACCGGAGAGATGGTGCATCTGTCTGCGGCCGCAAATACTTCATATGAGAAGAGAAGATAGATGCATCGTGTTGTACGCANCCCCCCCCGGTTCACGACGGTAGTGAGATACTGAGTAAAGAACCTTCACGATCTATAACGTAGAATGTAGCCACGCCTTACCTGGGCCGAGCATAACAACGTCTGATTTAAGAGGTATGTCGGACATTGATCCTTGGTTCGTATTGCATAGGTAAACACAACCTAAGCGATCGCCTTTGCCTGAGCTTGTCTTGTCGCCGGTATGCACAGGGTCCATCGGGCTTCGAGACCTCGAATGTCAGAAATGTTGCGCCGGCAACCTCCTACCGATAAAATCAACACACAACGGTTCCACGTCCCTAAATCGGAAGAACCCTTGGAAGAATCTTGTCTTGCGGGTAATCTATTTATTGTACATTCATTGTTCGTCGCCGAGTCTCAGATTCGCCCCGGCATGAATGCCCCCTTCGAAAGCTGCGTTCATAACTCGTGGCGACCAAACGTGTAAAGCCCTCTCGCTCCCACCGACATTACCGCCGGCGGAGCAGCAAGACATCGGCTCGTTATTTCTCCCCGGGCCCTCGTGGCCCCATCGTCCTCCGCCACCCCATTAGTGCTGCACCTTGTAGTCCTCGTCCGGGAGGTACAGATGTCTCTGCGCTCCCTTGGCTGTCAAGACGACCATACGGATGACACCACCCGAACTGCCGTCCCACTTGATGGCCTCCTTCAGCGACGACTTGACGAACTCGACAGCGTCCTTCTCCTCCATGCCTTCTCTCCAGTTGGCGTCACAGTACCCGTAGATGTACGTCGAGCCCGAACCGCCAATAGCGTACGACTGCTTGTGTAGGGAACCGCCGAGGGGGATCGAGTAGACCTGGCCGCCGTGCCGCTCATCCCACCCAGCGATGATGAGACCGGCCCTGTGGAGTTTGGGTTAGCTTGTGCCGTGCGACATCCGGCAGTCGACCCAGGAGACGTGGAGGGATACTCACGAGAGGCGGTCCTTGTTGGCGTAGCAGACCTCCTGGAAGATGGCGGCGGCTGTTTGCGTCATGGGGGGCTTGCCGTTGCGCATGGCGTACAGGCCGAGCTGGTACTGGACGATGTCTGCGACCGCCTGGGTGTCGGCGGCGGAGCCTGACCGGCAGCACCAGATGGTGTCGTGGACTTGTGTGAGCTTGTCGGTGACTCGGTTGGCGATGTATGCGCCCGTCGTTGTTCGGGAATCGGCACCTAAGCAACGCCCATTGTCAGTTCTGGATTCACCACTGACGGAGGCTTCTCGTCTTCTTTTCGACGGTCGGAAGCGGTTTGATCGGAGTCGCAGGTGAGGGACGTACCGAGAATAACACCGTCTTTGAAGGTGACTGCCATACTGCCGGGATGTCAGTCAGAGGTATTGGGATAGGGTGGACGGAGGGGTAGAGCTTACATGGAGGTTCCGAGGCTGCGAGGGAGTTAGCTTGGTCCCGTTAAGAATCATTCCATGCCCAAGACTCACTTGACCTCTCCCTTCTTCAACCTATCCATGTCGACGTGGATGCCGTCTGTTTTGTCCCCGCCAAACGTTAGCCCAAGATGCTCCCCACGTCTGAACGGTCCCGCACTACATCATCGAGCTCCTGCCATACCTTCGTTCAGCATTCCTGTGGTGGTGAACTCCATTTTGATGTATTGATTTCCTTGGACCGGTATCTTATTTTCGTTTTAGCGATTGTGAAGGAAATTTCGGCGTCTGTATGTGGTGTTTGGGTATGTCGTCGGTGGGAGGCGGCGGTTGCGGAGGGAAAGGCTGGAGCTTCTGCTTGACGAAGCTCAGGCAGCTCCAGATACGCGTTGGCCTTGCCTACCCTGGGCCAACACTGGCCACCTTGCGCACGTGACATTATTACATAAGCGAGTCCAAGAAGCGTCACCTTGAGAGCTGAGGTATTGTTAATGAACAGAGGGGAAGTCGAAAGAATTACCAGAATATAGTGGGAAAGATTTATGAAAGAATCAATTGATCTTGTATTATTGTACATCTTGTATTTCAATGCATCTGAGCAATCCTATCATTGATCCTTTTTTTTTTTTTTGGTGGATTTAAAGTATTGAATGCATCACATGTAAATGTCCGCTTTTCTATACAAACACATAAAGACAGTCAACGATAAGCAATCAGTGGATGTCAGGGTTTCGAAGTCGCCAGCTTTTCGGGCCTGGTCGTTGCCCAGGGGCAGGCAGGAGGAAGTGCTTTTTTGTGAAAGTCTATGTTACAATGTTCTTTTTTCTTCTTTTTTTTTTCTTTCCCAGAGTGTCTAGATGTACGCTTCGCCCTTGTAGGCAAGCGAGCTTTCAGCCACCCTTGGTCAAACTGCAAGCCGTCAGCAGTTAAGCAGCGTGCTCCAGGACGACCATCGACACTCAACCCTTCTTCTCAAGCTCCAAGCTGGGCTTCTTCTCGTCCTCGGCAGCACCGTCTTCGGCCTTCTTCTTATCCTCGTCGCCGCAGCCGCAGTCGTAAAAGTCCCCAATCTTGTTGCAGTCGAACAATTCCTTCTTCAGGCGGGTGTTGACTTCGTTGTGGACGAAGCAGGCCCAGCCGGCGGCGGCGTTGCGACTGCTCGTCTGGGGCGGGTACTTGGCCAGCAGCTTGCGGAAGTGGGCAGCGCACTCGCCGCATGGGTAGAGGCGGGCGAAGAGCTGGATGTAGGTCTTGAGGGCGAGGCTGTCGTCGGGCGTGGGCTTTTCGGGGAAGCGGGCCATCATCGTGTGGAAGAGCTTCCAAGAGGCGCGACCGAGTTCCGCCCTGAGAGTAACGGGCTGTTAGCTTTGGGTGATTTGGATCTTCCGGGAGAGACACCACGCGAAGAAATGGAACACGAGAGAGTTTAGACCTGCATGAGGGTACCGTCGGCGGCGGCGGCGGTGCAGGCGGCGCGCAACTTACTTCAGTGTCGCATTCTCCAGCTTGGGCGCGATGGACTCTCCGGTGAGGATGCTGCCGGAAATGTGGCCCAGGTCGACGGCATCGGAGGACGTGGAGACGGAGTCGCCCTTGAGGGGAGCGGCGGCGGCGGGTGGCGCGGGTGATGCGGCTTCACCACTGCCACCCGAAAAGAGGTAGGAGATGCTGAAGAAGGCCACGATGGCCAGAAGGACCATCAATGATAGGTGTTGTCTCCGCGCCATCGTGTTGGGTATGGTCGTTCGAGATTAATTCCGTGCAGGCGCAAACCGAAGATTCAAATCCTAGCGCTATGCGACAGGACGGAGGAGAAGAGGAGAGGAGTAAAAGGAAGGCGGGAAAATAATGATATGAAGAGTGATGGCGACACACACGAACCTCCGTTGCAGATGTGTCGTCCTTCAATGTCGAAAGTTTCCGGGAAGAGCACCACGAGCAGCAGACGACCGAGCAGGAGGAGGGGGGGAGGCGAACGGGACGAGCCCGGGATAATTACACTCGCAGCTCTCTAGTGCTTCTGCCAATCTGGTCGGCCCACGCAACAGGGGTTTATCAGACGAGCGATTCCAATGCTGATTCCCTGCGCCAATCCTGTCGTGTCCGAATGTGAATAGCGCCACCTTATCGCTGATGGAACTGTTCTTCCTAGTAGTGCCCGAGATTTAGTACAGCCAACCGAACCGATGCGCTTCTCCCAAGTGTGAATCCTGGCTCCGGTGTCCTTCCTTTCAGGCAATCCGGTCCCTGTATCTGTAATCCCACTCGGTTTCAAGCCATCAGTTGAAATGGAACCTCCACCGGCGGAATCAAAGAACGCCCCGGCTCGGTGGGATCTCTCCGCTGGTCCGTGCGCTACCAGGTTACCCCTTAACTTCGATTCGGTACGTTCCCTACCTTGCCTTACTCCACCCACTGGTTCATCCACCCAGAGGATTGATTACCAACCGTATCCCGTCCAGGCCCCTCAACAGGAGGCCATATCCGTGTCCTTTGTGTATCTGGAGGAAGATACGCCCATGATTGACAGAGGATAGGAAGCGATCACAGGAGGTGACACAAAAGAAAGCTTGACAGACCGGAAGAGGCCCAAAGGCTAGATCAGACCATTCAAATGTAACACATTTCGCTCCAAATGACGCTCGAGTCCAACAGTATGAACATAGGGTGGTGGATGGCAGCGCATGACACAGAGCGAATACAGAACTTCTCCTTTTGAGACTCGTCGGAAAGGCAGAAGGCAGCTGGGGTGGGTCTTTTTTACGGTCTACCTTGTCCATAGAGGCATGTCAACTCATTGTGCCAGCCTCGAGTCTAGCATCCAAAATACGTCCAAGTACGGCTTCACCAGACGTTTACAATAGACAGCGGCAACATTATGACTGAACGATGGCCTCTGGTTCACATAGAAGTCAAAAGGCTTAGTTGCCCATCGAAGCAGGTCTTGCGAATTGATTTTATATCTGACTCATGAAAATAGAACTTGATTCGCCGAACACTCGACATCCCAAGTTGGACGACACCTCCGTCTTCAACGTTGGCCTTGACTTCCCTCACAGCTCAGCAGCATTTCATGATCGTGTATTAAGTTTAACGGCCCGAGCGTCACTGTGGGCGCCAGTGGCTGAACCATATTTCGTCAAAAAGGCGGGACTCATAACATAAGAATCGCAGTATAAAAATAAGATTTCTATAATAGTTTTGAACTGTTAGCCGGAGCTACTAATACCCTAACAACGCTGTATACGTACACTGTCTCAGTCGATCTAAATTATACCACTTACATCTGCTTCAATTTCCCTCCAGATAACTTTGTAGTCAGATTTTGTTCGATTCAGAGATGATGGCGAAGCTTGGGTGTGAGTATTATCATTGTCCTAATGGGCTGGTCCTCGTAATCCTCGTGCAGTTGCGCCCATACCACCTCGTTCCTGTATTCTAGAGACGCATCGTCGAAAACAAGAGACGAGATTCACTTGGACCAGAAGAGCACAATTCCTGAGTTGAAATTACAACCGCTTGAATCTACCCTGCACCGCGCCCGCATTGAAGGATAACATGTAAACCGCCAGCTCACTGTTCTTATTATCCCGCGTCACGCCATAAGACTCAGGACAAGGCAGTCAAGCTGACAGCAAGGTTGGCCGTTCGAAATCAGCCTTTTTTGCACAACTCATTCAGTACTTCACGTCTTCTCGCTAGGTCAATATGCTCCACATCGCCTTCTGTCATCTGGAGTATCCGTATATTCCTGTACAAACGACACAATACACAAGTGACGGAGAAGACAAATGATAGCAAATCACAGCAATGTTCCTGATCAATTGTTCAGTCGAAGCTCTAGTCTATCGTCACCCCGCGGCCACGGCCCAGGCTGAGCCAAAAACCCCCCTGCCTCTTCAGGGGCAGTCAATCGCCGCCTGCTCCCTGCCCCGCTCGTCGTCGACCACGTCGTAGAAGTCGACGTAGTGCTTGAAGCGGAGGTGGCGGCGGGTCTCGTCCTTGCGGGACCAATCCTTGTTGCATCGGTTGCAGGGCCATCTCTTCTTGCCGTCTCTGAAGAAAGTAGCCCGGGGAGGCACCTGCGGCACGCGAGAAAGTCCGCGCACTCGAGCGGGAGGAGTGCCCTGGTTGGCGTGGCCGGCTCCGTGGAAGACAAAGGCCGGACCAGCGGGTTGTTGAGCGACAGCTGCGGCTTGGGCCGGGGCGTGGGAAGGCTGAAGCGCGGGGGCACCAGGACCAGCAACGTGAGTCTGGGGGGTATGGCTAGTCTGGATTGCGGGAGGGGCGTTGCCAAACAATATTCTCTCGCCGGAGGCGCCTGCTTGGGCAGAAGAGGCCGCTTGTCCGGAGGCGCTGAGTTGTCCTATAGCGTGAGCCGGCTGTGACAGAACCTGGGCAACATGGCCAGGCTGAGGGCCAGGAATTATCTGCTGGGAAGAAGCCGGTCGAGCAGAGCGGACGTTCTGAGTAGCCGAAATGACGGGTTGAGGCGTGGCTGAACGATATATTCCATAGCCAAGAGCGGCAGGAAGAGGAGCACCCGGGGCTGGGCGAAGGGAAGGGTCGATCAAGTGGTCCGGAATGTGAGATCCCTCAGAACCGATCTGGAAATAGGCATGGGCTTCATTATGTCCACGAGGCTCGGACAGCTCAGAGCTGATGGAATAGTGTTCATCGGAAGTTGCTGGCTGGTCGTGCGAAGGTTCGTCCATCTTTCTGCGCTTCCGGGGGCCGTGATCGCCTCGGTCGGACTGACCTTGCGGGCCCTGAGCGGATATGACATGTCCTGGGTTGCCGGGGGCCTGGAACGACTCAGGGAAGTTCGCCGACTCGATACTATTTCCGCTATGCTGTCAGTCAGGACTGAAGCCAAGATGACGCTTCGGGGATTAAGGACTGATACTTACGGTTGAGACGGGAGCATTCTAAACAGTCGGATTTCCTCTTCCAACTCGAGAGACCTCTGCTGCTCTGTAAAAATTAAAGTCAGATACCGATTTCACAGTCCAAACCTAATGCTGGAGCATGGTGCCGCTAGCACCCGTCGAGTGGAGGATGAGGGTAGCGCTGCCAACAACAGAATAGAGAGCCCGCGCGTCGCCAAGGGACGTCGAGAAACAAGTGGAAGCGACAGCGGTCTCCCGAGTAAATCAGAAAATACAAATAAAACAAGAGGGAAAAAACCATTTACCTTCTTCGTTGTCCATCTTGGTGCTCTTTGTGCAAGTTGATGAGCTCAAGGAGGCTCTAGCAAAACAGCGATTTGGAGGAGAGTGCCAAGGTTGAAATGATGTGAACGAAGCAACAGGAAACAAAGGAAACAAGAGGAGGAGAATTTCAGAAGGTGGTGAAGAAATTTCTTTGCTCTTTGTGTGAGCACGAAGTCATCTGGTGCGGCTTGGTGTTGTTTGGTGCGGCTTGACCTTACGACTTACACGTGGGTCCCTCGGTGATATGTTTGAACTCGTTGAAGAGTAGGGACGAGTGATCACGACGGGCCACCGAAAGGCACTCCTTATTCAGAAGATGTTTAGATATGAATATCTCTAAACAATAATTGTCCTTCAAAGCGTGGGCACACGTTGAGCAGAGTGCCAACACTCAACAACACTTCGGCATCCACATGCTACTACTGGACGACATTGGTGGCCCCTGAGTTCTTGGATCAACTCAAATTGGGATCAATACAGTATCTGAACATATTTATATAGTTACAACATAGGCTATCTGTTGTGTAAGCGAACCTGACTGATGTTCCGTGGCTTTGTGTTCATCATCGAATCCGAATCTTTATACAATACGTGACCTTCCTCCACTCCTTTGTTGCGTATAAGGCTATCCTGAAACTGTTGAATCCAACGTTTTCTGTCAGGGAATTATATACAGCTCGACTTTCTCCGATGGTGGTTTGTTATGAGGTAAAAGCATGGCCCGACTCCCTCCGGACTTGGTCCGAAAGACAAGTGGGCCCAAGTCCGAGATACGGAGCTCCTGCCGGTCGGCTGATGGAAGAATCGGAGGCCCACCCGGTCTTGCATCTTGGCGCACCGGGTAACCGGCCCAAGAAGTACAGGAGCGATTATTTCCCGCTTGCCCCGGTGCCCTCCCCACATAAGATTTTACACGTAGCGCAAACGCAATGGAAAGTTGGAAGGCTCGTGTGATGATGAAACATGCGGTGATGGGCAAGCTCGCAAAAGCATGGATGGGATGGAACTATCCGGATATTACCGGCGAGAGTCAGCCAAGCAAGGATCATTGGCTCAGCTGGCTCCTCCAATCCCGGCCTCGGCACAATCTTGCCGCAGCTTTTGGAGAACATCTTAGCACATCTCTGAGGGACATGACGTCAGGCGCCTGTGCTAGCTGGTGGTTGCTTGCGACGCACTGTTGATCTAGCAGCCTTTTTTTTTTTTTTTTTTTTTTTTTGGCAGAGAAGCAGATAGCAGAGGGGAGGGTGCCTCTGCTTTTGTCACCAAGGGCCTGATGAAGGTGCTGGCTAAGCCTGTGATTGTCTCGGACCCCTTCTCAGCCCCTCATCATCCCCCCCCTCTTTCAAGAACTCTACTCCCTCAAGTCCCTCTACTTCCCACCTTGATTATTCTTACCCTCCCGCAAGCAAGCCTACTTTTCCCTTCTTCTTATCTTGTTCCTTTGTGGAAGTGCAACAACCATTCTCCCTGAACATCCGCCAGTACATTCGGCACATTACCTACCATACCTAGCTCTTAGCAAGCCACGTTATCGTCATCTCTGCGATCCAGGTCGCCTTTCCCAGACCCCAAAGCTTTTCAGAGCTTCTAATATTAGTACGCACAGCGCAAAACACGGACCAGTTGCCAAGCAAAGCTTCGACCTGATCCACAGCAGACATCACTGGGCATCCACTCCTTGTAGGGGGAGGGGCATGGCAGTCAGCCCAGCAAGGTTGACAATCAGAAGGATCGACAGATCTTGGCAACGGCCGCGACAGTGTCGGCGACATCCTGCAGGGTTTTGACTGGGCCGCCCGCTATCAATCGAAGCGCTCTCCTGTCTTAATTCTACTGTGCACTGCACTACTTCAGACCTCGGTAGCCCAAGCCACAACATTAAAACAACGCCAAACCAACACTGAACCAACACTGGACAAGGGTCTCGACCTGACGACCTCCTCGGATTGATTGACTTGACACATTGTACCTGAAAAGATCCCAGCGACATAGATCACAGAATATTGTTTCAAAAGAAAACAACAACACCAGTAAACCTCAACTTGCTCAAGGTCCTTTAAAGTCCCAACCAGACAAATCTCAGGATATGTCGGCAGTAGAGGAACAAAGGCCCAACGGGCATTCACAATCGCTGGACGGGCCGCCCAATGGCATCGGCACTTCAAACACGCTGGTTACCCCAGTTAGCCAAGCCAATGGAGTCCAACCCACAAACGCTGCGGCTCTGGGCGGCGATGTCAACGGCAATGGCTACCCGAACGATGGGTCGGCTGCCGGCGGCCCATCGAGCAATGGCCATGCTCCAAACGGTACATCGGCTGCCCCGGAGACCAACGGAGATGCAGTTAACGGCTCGGCATCGAACGGCCACGCGCCCAACGGCACCGCGGCAAGTGGCCAAGCCACGGATGGCACTGCCGGTGCAGCTTCATCAACAAATGGTGGGCCATCAACCAGCGGGGATGACTTGCCACAGTACAAAGAGGGGGCTCTCGAGAATAAGATTGAGGGCATGCAGAATCCGGATGCTAACGGTCACAAGCCGCCTAACGAGAAGCCACACCACCACTCCAGCGATATCAAGGGATTGTACGTCGAGCAGAAGGAGAAGGTTAAGGACATTACCAAGCCCTCCGGCGGTTTCGACGATACCCCGCTTCCCGATGCGCCTCCGGGCTACACGGTAAGGTTCATCTTCCACAGGGCTACCAATCTTCCCGCCGCAGACCTTAGCACCAGGTCGTCCGACCCGTTCATCCACGCGACTCTCAGAGCGGCCGTCCCCAAACGTCACAAGGAGGACCCTGACCTTACGCACCGCACAAAGACTTTGAGGCGAACGACGGAGCCAGTGTGGAACGATGAATGGATCGTTGCCAACATCCCTGCAGACGGGTTCATCCTCAAGTGCCGCATCTACGACGAGGACTGGCCTGACCATGATGATCGCCTCGGTAATGTCACCGTCAAAGTGCCCCATGTTGGGGAGGACTGGCCAGGGTATCCCGCCCCGGGCCAGGAATTCATTGCGAAGAAGCGCATGGGAAGCAAACGCGCCTACTTTGTCAAGGCCATCACCAGCCACTTCGACCCAAGAGTGGACATGTCCCCGAGACTGTGGATTAGCATGGAAGTCTTGGGCAAGTCCGCTCCGCCGCATGCCCAGATGTATACCGTGGGCCCGACCTCATACTTCAAGCATTTTAGCCCCATGATCGGCCGGCTCACCGGCATCAAGGTCAACAGGGATGAAGAGAATGATGGACGGTCAGATTTGTTCGATGACAACCAGGACAACGACAGGAAGACGCAAAAATACGAGTAAGCGCACTGTGCAACTTTTACGTTTGTGTTAACACTGACAACCACACCAGTTTCCAGTCCAATGAGATGCAACTCTCGGGCCCGGTGCCTCCTGAGTTGTACCATCGCTACGTCGAATTCAGACCCATGATCGGCCTAATGTTCGCCAAGAGCGGCTTGAGAGGCAAAATCCTGAACAAGGCTCTGCACAAACAGCACAGCAGAATCTATAACTTCGACAGCTCGACTGAATACGGCACCTTTAAGGCTCGTTCGGAAGAGGCCTCCCTGCAGTTTCTCAAGCTGGTGCACTTTGATGAAGGAGGGCGCATCTTCACATACGTCTTGACGCTGGATGGCATGTTCCGCTTCACCGAGACGGGCAAAGAGTTCAGCATTGACATGCTGAGCAAGCATACCATGCATAGCGACGTGGAAACTTACATCGCCTGCTCCGGTGAGTTCTTCATCCGTAGACTGGAGAAGCCCTCGGCATCAGAGGACCCGAAACCCGACGAGAAGACGCACCCTCAAGACGACGTGCCGGGCGGACCGCCTCACGAACATCCCCCGCACAACCCGGCGCACTACCAGCTCTTCATCGACAACGACTCGGGCACGTACAGACCCGACAAATCCATTCTACCAAAGCTCAAGGAGTTCTTGGAAGCCAACTTCCCGGGTATGGGTATCGTCGTCATGCACTGCGAAGACGAAGAGCTCCAGAAGCTCAAGAAGGAACAGGTGGAGGCTAAGAAGAAGGAGGGAAAGATGGTTCACATGGTGCTCGCGCGCAGCCCGAGCTCGAGCTCCATGAGCTCCCTAAGCTCGACCGAGAGCGCCTTGCGGCGCATGGAGGAGGCGGGCGACGACGATCCGCCAGTGAAGAGCACAACACAGAAGGCGCTGGACGCATTGGAGGACCCGAGCAGTTTGAAGAAGTTGCTGAAACCGGGGCATGGAGGGGGCGAAAGCTCGAAGGGGGCTACGAGCTAATTGGTGGTGACCTGGGTTTTTATTTTGTCTTTGAGTACTGTGATACCTTTTTTCTTGATTTTCTTCAGGACGGACGGCGGCAGTTTTGTTTCATCATCCTTGATACCTTTCACCCCTGTGCGTCACTAGGATCGGAAGCAGCAGCGTTTGCGAGATCGACTGTAATTGAATATCCATGCCATACTACTTGCAATATCCGCCGAGTCACCTAGAAGGACTCAACTTGGTCACCATATCAGCTGAAAACCACTCGTTGCAGTGGGCTTGCGCCTCCTACGGCCAAGCAACTAGAATCTACGTTCCTTGCGACCCCAGGGCCAGCCCGGTGCAGGGTTGGGCTTGGGGAAGTTGGCCGCCATGTTGTTCTCCTTCTGCCTGTCGCCAAAGTACGTGTTGGCTGGGAACTTGTTCTGGCTGACGCAGTTGGGGTTGCATTTGTCGCGAGGCCCAGATTTCCCGCGAGTGAGATCCAGGACATAGGTATCGTCCTTGCAGTCGGGCAACACTGAAAAATCCGCCGTGGTCAGTGGACGGCAACGGTGAACAAGCCGGTTGTCCTGTGAAGACTTACCCTTGAGGTCGTTGAAGCGGATGTTGTTGAGGACGCAGTCTCTGAACTGCGTGGAATAGGGGGTGTACAGCCCGTTGTAGTTCCAATACCNGGGGGGGGGGGGGCTGCGGACTTGTTGGTATTGTCGGCGGCACAGCCTAGCATGAGGAGCGCGCCGGCGGGACCAGTCTTGACGACCTCGGATTTGGTGTCCGGGCAGCAGTAGGTCTTGATGTCTGCGGTCGCCGTGCAGTTGAGAGATGCAACTGCACCAGAGACAGCTGCAGCGATGATGAGAGTGGACTTCATGGCCAAAGTGTTGTCTGTTTATCTTTATGATGGATGTTGGAAGAAGTTGGATGATGAGGTTGAGCAGACGCATAGTCAAATGGATGAGATGCCTCGTTTATATACCCGACAACGCCGCTCTATCCAATCTCTAGAATCGAAATGATACAACTATTCTTTTTCTTATCATTGTACAAATTCCGCCTCGAGCTCATTTTTGTCGTTTGAGGTTGACTAGCGGTTGATTCTGTGGTCGCCAACGGTCACACGTGGGCAGCTACAACTACCGAAATCCGGGGATTTAGCCTATTTCCTATTCGTCTTCGAGTTGCAACGCTCTGCTTCCGTGTTCCGTGAGGATAATGCGAAATAGGTATATTAACGGGCGCCAAAAATGGAAGCAGAGATGCTCGGCAATGATCAGTTACCAGTAGAGTCACGTCGGGGTAGCCGGCTGATGTGGCAGCGGACTTTTGCCGCTGTCATCGTTGCATTGCCTTCAAATGGTAAGCCAAGGTTTGGATATCCGATAAAAATGCATGTTATATTCGCGGAGCGGCCACGCATAGAAAGAATGGAACGAGGTTTTGGACTGGTTGTTCAGCCATTGACCAGTTAACCAAGCTACTGTTCTTTGAGGAACGGCTATTGCTAAGATGATACGTCACGGCACGAAAGTCATCACCACAAACAGTCTATAGCATTCCTTATATCGAACTTACATCAAAGGTAACCAATAGGCTTGTGATTCGGCGGCACGCGAACGCTGTCGAGCGACTTCCGGATGTCGCTCCATAACTGAGCAACCGAGCTCTGATGGTGGTGATAGCTCATCGTACTCCGGCTACTGGAAAATGACCTGGAGCGGGCGGGTTTGATTTTTGCCTAAAGGTCAGCGATATAGTTCAGGATATACTGGCTGAAAGAGGTTTACAACTATCCGTGACTCATTGCAGATTGTTTGAAGCCTGTCAGATCGGGTTCAAGGCATTTTAGCTGCGATTGTTGTGTCAACTGCCGCCGTTGACAAGAATTGCACCACACAGGATGCCATTACCCCTCCGGCCAAAGCTTTTTTCATACAACCGGGCAATTTGATCAGTCTTAAAAGCATTTTCAGTTACGAAAGCAGGTCCGAATACGTCCACAGGTTCCGTTGGGACAAGCCTAAGTCAGTTTGATATGCCGCTCGATGACAGAGCGGCTTGCCAAAACATGAACACTTTTAATAAGAACGGACGGAGGGGAGTCGGAAACAGAAATTTTATAGATAAAGATGGAATCCCAAATCCCAAATGCAGAGGCTAAGATGAGCTGAGGAAAAGCAGAGAGGTAGGGACATCGGAGATGTCGTCTGCTGATTAAATGTCACTATTGGACACTCTGAACACACACACGTACCGCGTAGACTTGCAAGAGGTCATTGCTTTCGTAAATTTCGGAAAAGGAACCTGAGCTATGCTTTACAAAAGTACTTAATTTCAGAAAGGTGACTTAACCGTAGAGACTCGATCGCCGGCCGTTTCTTCGGATTGCATTCGTCTGACTCCAATGACGAAGACTCAACTTCCTGGACCACCAACATCACACTGAACAACGACGGAAAAACATTCCTCTTATTCTTTTCTTTGCCTCTTTACAATAAAAGGAAAATTCCAAGCCCAGAAATTAGCAAACCGTGCTTGATTTTCTAGATTCGTTGAATATGCGACTTCGCCGATTGGTAATCGCAGCTCGTAGCCCCCACGTGATGTCAGGACGGCGGTGCAGCTTTTGTGCCGAGGTTCAAATTGACTCTGTCACACGAGGCCGTTTCCCTCACTTTGCACACTCATAACCAAATCATCGACGACGCGCGATAAGGTTGGCGCCTTGCAGTTACACACACTCGTGATGAGTAACGAAACGGACACCGTGGGGGACGCGAATGGTCTGCCGCAGACCGCCGACGAGCTCCAGGTGCTTCCGTGGTGTCGCGCACTTCTCTCCGCACCCGGCACCACGACCTTCATCCCCGAGTCTCGCGACCCAGAGAACGCCAACCCCCACGACAGATTCTTCGGCAAGACACTTGAAGGCCCAAAGGGTATACCGGCATGCTTGAGCTTCTACTCCGAGACACCGAGGAAATCCGTCATCACCGAGCTTTCCACCCTATTCGCGTTGTCGTGTGGTGTTGACGGCTACCCCAACATCGCGCACGGCGGGCTCGTTGCCGTTCTCATCGACGAGATTTTGGGCGTCTTGATCCAGAGGAATATGTTTGTGGACGCGGACGACCCGGTGTTCAAGATGAACACGGTGACATCGTCGATGAACATCAGATACCTCAAGCCGATTATTACGCCGTGCGTTGTTCTTGGGGTGGGAAACGTCAAGGAGATCCGGGGAAGGAGGCTAATGTTGAGCGCGGTGATCAAGGACAGCAACGGGGTTGATCTGGCGACTTGCGACTCCTTATGGATCGGAATACCAAGGCCAAAAATGTGATTTCTACTGTTTTGGCTTTGAAACTCAACCATCAACAGACCGGATATAGCAGCATATATAGTGTTCTTATAAATGAATCAAACTTGATTAGTCGAAGATTATGATGAGAAATTCTGGTAACATATCTCTCATACTGGCAACGGAGCACAAAAAAAAAGATAGTCACGGCAAGACCTGAATCCCGGTTTACTCTTGTTTTCTTGAGCCTAGGGCCGCCACCAAGACCAGCTTTATCAATAGCACCTGTGAGTGATTACTTCATGCAAACAGACTGAAGAAAAAGAAAGGAAAACCAGCCAATATGCGCTCAAATTTCGGTCCTTTTCTGTCATGCATACGTTTTCACACTGGCAGTGCGCTCACCCCTCGTCTCGCATCAGGGTCAAGGTATTTTCAGCTATATGCACTGCTTACACCCAAACCGGTCAGAGTTGCATCTGCGTACCTGGCCCACATCTAGCGTCCGCGCAGACGTGCCGCGTCTTACTCGCAGCAATACTTTGCCCCGATTTGGCAGGAAGAACTCAAGCTATCAGGCCCTGGAAGCAACATTGAAAGGGCTGAGATGATGGGGCAAGAGTTGCCGTTAGGCGCCTTAGCTCTTTGATGGGGCGATCGAGGCCACTACCGCCTGTTGGCCGCAGGAATATTGAGAGGCGCCTGGCCGCTTTGAGATTGGGAATAGTGCCTTGTCAGCAACGCGATGCAACGAAAACGCAGGGTCTCGTATTCGTCTATTGTCTTGGCACATACTGCATCGTTGCGGCGCAAAGGTTGGAGAGGCTATATCATGAGGTTGTTTCCTCGTTCGGGGAAGCTTTCGATGATCACGTTGCCGTTTCACTTTCCAATAAGCTTGGTACGAGGACTAGAAGCAAGAGACATATCAGGCCATCATGTTTGCCTCGACTTTCGCAACTCTTCTCTCGGCCGCAGCTGTAGTAACAGCTTGCACACCTCCGACGGAGCCCCTCTCAGTCAACATTACCGAGGGATTCGGCATTCAAATCCAGTACCCCGCTGCTCCCATTATCCACAACCGCTACATCAATCTCTGGTCAGCCGGTGGAGGAGACCAGCATCTCTACCTTAGCCCCGCCGGAGCGTCTGCCTTCGATCTGACCCTTGTGAATGGAGTCATCTCCAGAGGCATTATTCACGCCGTCATTAACGGAGAGGTATTTCGGAGCCAGTAGCGAACCAGCGGGTGAGCAGTTCGGGGCTAACAGAAAGTTATAGTACACCGCGGATGACAACACAACCAAGCTGTTCATGACGCAACGTGGTGATCCCAAGGCTTACTTCCAGCCCGTGTACGGTTGCAACCCTGAAACGGATGCTGTACAAGTGGAGCTGCAGTTTGTTTCGAGAGCAGCTCTTCCCGGTGGCTTCATTTGCTTTAGAAGTGCATCCGGGGGAAGGCACGAGGCTCGTTACTCACCTCCTGGCAACACTGGTAGGCTTTTATTTCACCCTAAAGTTCTCAGTGCTAGCTATAGTCTTTTACTGACTGCTTGCCATCAGTAATCCGGGCAGACCGTCCTTGCTACCCTGTTACGCTTGCTCTGGTAGACGGCCCTGCGGCATAAAGTGCCACTAAAGTTCACGATTGCTTGGACTCAAGTCAAAATACGACTTGAAGCATTTTGAAGTTCAGTTCGCCAGTGCCTATCGGCACAGGTCTCTAAAAGATGAAGAATAGTAATACAATACACGCGTCAGTTGGACATATAGATAGCTGTCAATAGTCATGACTAAAGAAGAGCTCAAGTTGGCACGGCGTATCTGTGACATTTTGTTTCACATCTACTGGTGAAATTGTAGCTCTCTCAGGCACCTTGGCTGTGGGATGTTCCATTCTCCAAAGGGACGAAGCGTAAGAGGCATCTTTGTCCATAAGGCCGAGCCGAAATAATTTGATCATGCGACCGCATGCTGTCGGCCGTGATAGAGGGGTCTGGGACAGTTGTGTATCGGCTGTAGATGGCTCGGAGTAGAATTTTCATCTCCGCTACGGCAAGACTATGATACTGTCAGCAGACTCGCACAAAATTTGAGAGAGAGAACGAAACAAAGATGGCTCCACTCACTGCTTGCCAACACATCCTCTTCCTCCATGCGAAAAAGCAAACATGTGACGCTTCCTCTCCGCCTCCCCTGTCGATGACATCCACCGTTGAGGGTTGAAGACATCCGGGTTCGGGAATACCGCATCGTTGTGACGATTCACAGAGTGTGCTTGGCTGCTCACAATGGTGCCTCCAGGGACGAAGAAGCCGTCAATCTGCTTGCCGCCGGTCGGTACCACACGAGGGAGCGACATGGGAATTGCGGGAAAGCACCGGAGACCTTCCTGGACCACAGCATCAAGGAAAGACAACTTGTCGAAGGTGACGTCGGGATTCTCCCGGATTTCCTGCTGAAGCTTCCTCTGAAAGTCAGACGAATTTGGCTGAGATAGCTCCCACATCAGGAAACACAGTGAATCTCCTGTAGTGTCAATTCCGGCAACCATGTGATCCATGCATTCGGCAGCAACATCAGCGCTATCCATTTGATTGACGCTGCTGCTGCTTTCGGTCTTGTCTTGAAGGCGACTTAGAAGTGTGAATGAGGCAGGGTTGATCTTGGACGCCGCGCCAACGACGAAGTTTGTGGCAAGGGGGGTATCTCGGGGCTCGAAGAAAAGGTTGAGGAGCTTGGAAAAATACTGGTAGAAAGTTGGGTAATGATGTTGAATCAGGCGGTCTGAGATTCATCGTTACCAATGACGTCTTGCAAGAGAAACCCATGGATGCTTACTTCGTAAACTATCGTCAACGGTGACCTGATGCATCATGTCTGTGTCGTCCTGCTTCTCCAAGCTGTTTGTCCCATACGGATGGAAAAGATGGTGGGTGATGCAATCGCAGGCGTAGGAGTGAAGCTTGGGCTATGAACGCAGCAACAATTAGATTTCCATGGACAGCTAAGGATCTGATGCGTGAAGGGCTTACGTAGACATCAACGCTGCTTTTCGATGCATTTCCGCACTGCCCTGCGAACACTTGAGCTCGCTTCTCGATGCCACTCAGTACCAGTGGCTTCATGACATTGCTGTTCGCATAGCGGTCTGCAATTATGCGCTTGCGCTTGGCGTGCTGCAAAGCAATCAACTCTTAATTTCCATACTGACATGTCTGAGTAGCGAACTCACCTCTGCCTTTTCCAAAGTAGAAAACATGGTCCTAAGACTTGGTGTCAGATAAGTTGCTAGCGTGGATCTCATTTTGAATTTTTCATACTTGCGTTGGAACACTCTGAAGAGGTTGTAAAAACGATGTTTGTCGTAACCACTCCCCAGCGACCCGTAGATCTCTTTCAGAGCCTCATACGACGTAAACGAGACCTCGTTGGGTGCAATTCGTACTACAGCTCCATATTTGAGATGAAGTGAGTGGATATAAGCCGTTCGGTTGGCGTTGAACTCATTCCATCTCAAGACCAAAGAAGTGACCCTTGAAAGTGTCGGGCCTGGGACGTTCCACAACGGGGATAAAAAGCAACGGACTAGATACCAAAGTACAACAACCGCCAGTGCAGCTGCCCAGACAAGCGGGTTCAACAACATGACGGCGGAACTTTCTGAAGAGTGATTGACGCGAAAGAAGTTGAGGGATGCGGTTGAAGCGGACAGCAGCTGGTATAAGTAAACCCTGTGATGGTTCCTGGTTTCCGCGGGGGTTGAGAGACTAGGGAAAACCGGGGCAGATAAGCGTGGGGAGAAACGAATCAAATTCTCCATATACCAAGGCCGATTCTCGGTTATTGAGTCATGGTATATTTACCCCGCCTCTTTGGTTTGTTCTTCCGTTACCCTAATGTTAAGAATTGGCGAGTTGCGGACCGGCGGCCCATCATCGAAGATGGGCTAGTAGATTCTCGGCACACCGGCCCCGCAGTTGACCGCTAATGTTAAGAAGACCCGGCGATACGGAGCTGCCGCATACCCCCGGCAGTCTGTCACCGGCAAAGTGACATCCCGAGTTTCCCCTAATGTTAACTATAACCGCGCAGTATCATAGCCTCCGTAAGTTCACTCCGGTATTCTTCCGATAAAGCGTCGTGTCCGAACAAGAGTGATCGTTTGTTGGCTCAGCCCACTTCGGCTAAACACTACATGTACATTGTAGGAGTACTCTGCGAGGGCATAACAACGGAAGGCATGGTTTCTAGCATTAGAACAACACATACATTCTTCTATCATGTGACGCTTCCCGCAACATTCATTGTGTTACCATTACGGAAACAATGATACATTTAACAAGGGGTGCAGAGTAAACCGGAAGAATCTTGGAGAGAGCGGCTTGGTTAGAAGATGAAGTATCGTCGATGTGATGGGAGAGGAACAAAGATCAGTACTATCTTAGTGCCTGAAGGAGACTGGAGCGGAGGTCGAGACTCAAGGAAGTGGTGGGCCTCACGATTTTGACTCCCCAAAACTTGAGCGTAACTTGAGCGTGCCACAAGCAATATAACTTATTGAACCATTGTTGTAATAACAACTTTCCTTGAGCTTCAGCCATGTTACGAATGCCCTAATGTGGCTTGTCCCAAGCGAGAGTATAATGACGATCCTCATGAAGATAAGGCAGGAAGTTTCCCATGAAATCTGCGTGTACTCGACACAGATGCAGCTGTTGGGTACGGAGAGGTACGGACATATGTTCTCACAGCTCTTTACATATGAACTGGAAGTTTTCTTTCAGGAGATGAGACGCTCTAAAGATTGGTTCTTGGAGGGAACTGTTCTCCGACATACTTTGAACCGCATCAATGTACAGCTATGCAACGTAAACGAACACATTCCAGACATGGTTACCTTATACTCTCAAATTTTGTAAAGTCCGGACCTTTGACGATTAATGGACGATGCCGAAGCCCAACCTTCGTCGAACTTCAGCTAAGTTCGGCTGTATTGTGCAGACTTCTGCCTCGTGTCTCTGCGCGACTTCGACCGAGGCCTAATCATACGTAAGTCATCTTCTCAGCATGGTTTGTCTGAAGAGATCCGCCCTAGGGATCAGGCCCACGGCACCCCGGCCCTGGAGAGTTTTCAACTATTTCATTTTCTCATCGGATAGAGTTCTTCAGGGTCCAGCACAGGGAACATGCGCTCGCGACGATGGATGGTTTTGGAAGTCGTGGAGAAAGAGAGAACGAGTGCGAAAGGCTGGGAGGTCTTTTAAACCACTCTGAAGACTTCGTCTAATAATGAGCACTTTTGGGCTAGCTCCTGACGCTGCGAAGATTTAGGGCCTCATGTACCCTTTTTGAGATGCTTTTCTTTCATGGAGTACATGAAGTGCCACCTTTTAAGGCTGTGGTGGCAGCCTTGCGGAGAATACAAACCTGTGTAATGAAAACGCATCTGAATTAAGCTATCTCTATTCAAAGTGGGGCAGATCAGGCATAACGGTTACACGCTTCCAGATGCAACAAGTCCATGTTTCCCGGTTTGTGACGAGGCGATCTGCCGGGCTTCACAAGTCCAACCTCCCCAATCACTGGTATAGGCTATGCGACTGATCTCCAGAAGAACCCCGGACCCTATCCCCGTCGAATACACCTTCAAAGCGTTCTCGGGACGGGTTGGCGCTTTCCGAGTGCAAAGACATTACGCTGTTATTTCCTCTTTGGGGATTCTCGGCTAGAAGCAATGATACCCTCAGTGGGAGGTCGTTCGCCAGATTTTCTTGTCATAGCTCTGGCACATCCATGCTGCGAACATGATGAAAGTTCGCCCCTTCTATGAGGTGAAGAGGTGGTTTGCAGAGTGCGGTTCGGACACTCAAGGGTCCGGTGAACATGAGACCACGAATAGGAATGAACAGTGTCACCTTTCAAGAATTGGGAGCTCGGGAAGTGTCATATGTGACAAATCTATGGCACGAGCCGGGGAGCACCAGCATTGGTCATTCATCGGGTCACGGAGGGAAATTTGCATGAGCCTGGTGCACATCCTGTTTGATAACATCGGACATGGCGTGAGAGCTGTCAGCTGTCGGTTCGGCATCGCTGACCAGTTTCTGGCCCCTGACCTGACCTGACAGGCAGACAGGCAAGCTGGCCCTATCCGACGAAAAGGTGGCGGACCAGATGGCGCCACCTTCATGACGATGGCAGATTCGGACAACTTCATGTGGCTTCCGGTTACAGAGCATTCTCCCCCCACAGCCACCCCCGTCCTGGCATCGGAATGGTGGCAGGTTCTGACGTTCCAGTCCTCTAGCGGCAGCAGGCACGGGCCTCTGCGGCGATATGGCATTTAGCAGAGCTTTTTGTCAACTGCGACCCCGTCTCAGATGGGAGCCGCCTGGATCTTGAGTGAAGCGGAATGCTCTCTCTTGCCAGAGCAAAGTTCGTCGGTGTGGGGGCTTCCATGCGTCCCAGCATCTAACCTGCTGTAGGCGGACGCGCGATGACAATATCTGCAGCGTCGGCATGCGACATTCTCGACGCATATTTGTGAGAGATTCTTGTTAGGCGCTACTCCATTAAAAGCAGAAGTAAAATCAAAGTGACACACATGTGCAGGCGGAACACCCCGATGAGGCTCGGTGTTAGCGTTCCCGCGGCACGTCGGCTGCAGGCTTTGCAGAAGACGAAGCCAGCAGCCGCCTGCGCCACACAGCAGCTCACCGATTTGGCAAGATTCGGTCATGCAAGATTGTTTGCGTTATTGGCTCCAGGAAGTCTGTGTGGAAGGCTAGCGTGACAGATGACAGGTTATGCCAGGACTAGGATCGAGGGGCGAATGTTTCGTGAAGTCGGCCTCATTGTCTCCTACGACATCCCGATTGGCGAGTTAAGACGGCTGCACGCGAGCGCTTGACAAATTCAACAAACCACTCCTGGGAAGGAGTTTCTTTGTCATCTGAATTGCTTCATTGGGTTGAGGAAACTCCACTCTCAAGTTGGGGCTGCGAATGCGAAGTGTGGTGATGAACGCACACACCATGGTCGACGACGTCCCTGGAGCTTGGGGAGGACCAAAATAGAAAAGACACCTCTTTGGTAATCAAGGGTTCCTCGGATTCAGACCTTAGCAATACGACACGGTCGTGAACGAGCATTCTCCGAATCGCTGTTCCCAGCTGGGCCCGTGGGCTCTTGGGGTTTCGTTTCGTCTGATGACGTCGAAGAGAGTGTCTTGGTCGTGTTCGAGTCGAACGACCGAACCGTGCCGCACGACATTTGTTCGTCTGCGCGCGTTTCAAGGGTGCATACGTCCTTCGGTGCGTGGTGATACCCAGCCGGGGAATGAGTTTCTGCGGCGGCGAATCTGCTGTGATTGAGGCAAAGAGGATAGTGCCTGCGATGGCGCTTGGAGATGTTGGGCGGTCGGTAGCACCCCGTCTCGTAGAGCTGAGGATGCAAGGTGACGAGTCGTACTGTTTCCAAGGCGCTGTGTCAATGATAATGTCGGTTCGGATGAAAATATTCGTCAAATGTATGGCGGCAGTAGATTCGTGAATCTTGCTGTCTCTGAAGACAGTATATTAAGAGCATGAAGCTCCCTGCCACTTGTCGATCTGTTGTTTATCTCATCAGCATCCAAACAACTTGCAACCAAAACAGCTTCCAACAAAACCTTTAGAGCCTCATTCCATTGTAACCATATTAAGCTCTCACTTACAAGCCAACCATCACAATGCACTTCACCAACGTCTTTGTTCAGGCCCTCCTTGCCGGCAGCGCTGTTGCTCTTCCCGCTTCCCTCGTCAGCAAGCGTCAACTCCAGACCATCCAGGGTGCCCTCACCAGCGTTCAGGATTCTCTTGGCCAGCTCGACACCGCCGTCAAGGTAAGAAGTTTTCCGACTCCAATCTTATTTTCCAGCACGAGTACTGACCTTTGGAAAGGCACTCAGCGCTCAGGACCCCCAAAGTGCGGCCAACCTGCTCGACGCATCCAACAAGGTCCAGAGCACTCTCAAACAGGGCACAACGCAGATCCAGGGCGCCCAGGAACTCTCCCTGACCGACGCTCTCACCCTTCAGCAGTCCGCCGGCGGCCTCACCGGTGCTGTCCAGACCGCCGTCACTGACCTTGTCAACAAGAAGCCAGAGCTTGACAAGCTTGGCGCCACCTCTGTCGCCGTCGATCAGCTGAAGCAACAAAAGACAGTTGCCGGTGACTTCAGCACAGCCGTCGTTTCCAAGATTCCCGCCATCGGCCAGAGTATCGCCCAGCAGTCCGTCGATCAGGTTACCCAGTCCTTGGACCAAGGAATCCAGCAGCTTTCCGCTGGCGGTGCTGGTGCTGGTGCCGGCGGTGCTGCTGCGCCCGCTACGCCCGCCACTCCCGCTGCTCCTGCTGCTCCCGCCGCCGAAGCTGGCCAGTTTCAGGCTGAGGTCATTACCGCCTAAATCACAGCGATCGGTAGGGCTTGGAATAAGATGCTAAGAGTGGGAGATGGTTTACTTGACGATTAAATGAAGATGTCTAGTATTAGCGAGTCTGATTCTGCAAAATGTATTGATAGGCATTGAGGTGACATAGGGACAGCTGAGCTGCCGGAGCAGCTGCGCTGCATAGCATAAGGGATTCTTACTGAGCTTGAAGCTGTATATCCTATCCACTCGGATGCGTTTTTTGAATTGATAAATCTACTTCTCTTTTGAGTGATTTACTTTGCCCAGTATGTTCGAAGACTTGAGTGCGGGCTTGAACAGAGTGAACAGGATCTAGTAATTCAAACATTGCTAAGCGTACAGGCTAAGTATTGATCCTGATCCGAGTCATCTGAATCCCGTAGCATTACACTGATCTTTTGCAAATCGTCTCTAGATCCTTTTCTTCCCCGTGCCTCACGATACTGGCCCGTGACAAGAACAATCTCTGCCACAAAAAAAGACGGTCGTATCCGGAGCATGCGAGGATCGTACCGGTATAGCGGTTCGGGCTGTTGCCAAGATGTGTCCAACCCAACTGGACCGGCTCGCTTGAAACTGCCCTTCGACCAGGGTAGCGACATCTAGGCCATCTTTGGTGCTCCAGTCAGGAATCACCCGGACTGATCGTTGCCAATCTTGAGCGTTGCCCCCGTTCCCAAGGGCGGCCTCAAGATAAATAGCGACATATCTCCCGCCTTCACGCCCTGAGCCTTTCTTTTCGAAGACAAGAAGACCTCTCCCTTTGTCAGCCGGGTTATCTTGACTGATCATGGCCATGATACTAGAGCGTTCCTCGAGAGCTTCGGGGGATCGGCGGCGTAGAGCCAATAGCTGTGCAAGCCACGCGGAAAAGTAATGAAGAAAATCGCCTTGGAGCGCATCCGCCTCACCGGCCCGAATATCCTCCTCGAGAGATAATCATGGTCAGCGTTTGAAGGCTTGGAGATCATGATGCTTGTCGACTTTTCTGGAACCAAGTCAGAAGACCAGTATTCGGGGCGACTGGCCATCTCCTTATGCGGGGGTATATGGTGGCCGATGGAGGTAGAGCTGAGTGAGATCCAAGGAGCTAGTAGAGCTATACGTGTGTATTGGTGCCTATACTCGCTCACGTGGGGCGATAAAGGAAGGCAAATGGTACCGCCTGCTTGTCCGCGCGCCCCGTCCAAGACATCGCAATTCAAGAGGCCAAGAACGAGACGAGGGCTAAGTGTTTGAACGAGCGGCAGGGTAACAGAAAGGCCGGGATTTGTCATTGAGTAAAAGGGAGGAAGATTTGCCATGGGCGCCGACATACGAGGCCAGCGGCGAACACCACCCGAGTGTGCAAACAGAGCGGTAGACGTGTCCAGAGGCGCTGTCATGACCAAGGCTTCCATGTCGCAAACGAAGATGCTCTGGTCATTGGATGCTCTAATAATTTCCTCCTGCAATCTTAGAAAGGCCTCGTTACCTTCGCCATAGAGAAGCGGCATGTTGACTTCAAAGAGACCCATAAGGCAATAGGCCTGATCTCGAGGCGAATAGTGATGCGGGCGGAAGCCTACGGAATAACCTGGGCGACACTGAGGCCGGTGGGAGGATATATGCCTCGAAGACAGTCCTTTGAAACTCGGGTTACTTCGTAAAGAATCTTAACGAGATCATCCTTGGCCCCCAGCCTCGCCAAGTCCCTGTTATAGAACTCGATCACCGAGGAGGCAATTAACTCTTGCAAATTCCAGCCACGAGTCAACCATCTGCTCATGCGAAATTGACTGTCCGGGTCCTGAGCATGGAATTAATGGACTCCTTTTGTCGATGCGGTGGGTGTCGACCCACGCATGAGTGTACCCATCTATCACTGCCTGACGGCATGTCAGCTAAATTTTACGGATTCTCTTCTTCTGTGTCTGTGTCGTGTGGTTTTGCCATTTTTGAAAGTTCGGCTCGTCGTCTTCCCATGTGTGGGACAAGATGGCGTATGGTGGAATAAGTTTGCTGTTGGTGAAGTCCTCCAGCGCCAGGGTCGTCGTGTTGATTAGACGCATATCTGAAAGTTCCGCAGAGTTGGGATGGTTATTTTAACCTCCAGGGGCGGAAAGTCAATCACTGACAGCAAAGTGCTATGGAGGGCTTCATGGCGCAAAGGATTCGACGTGGCGTATACGTTCTTGCACCGGACGTAGGATGAAAAATGAGGGGGCCTTGCAGATGCCCAAAAAGGGAAATATGGAGTTGAGGACAGTGTTAGAGTCAATACAGTTGAGAGTTCGCACAGTAATGTGCTTAGTCAGTCTAACCACCACGTGACTGAATAGGAAGCTTGGCCGAAGCTTATCTTATCGGTCGCCCTTGATCGTTTCCTCTTTTCCAAGCCACTGATCGACGTGAAGCTATCCATTCGAGACCCGATGCTCGATTGGAGTCACGCGACTCTGATGTTGGCGCAACGAGAGGCGTCAACCCAATGGGTTTTCTTCCGCGCATACTTTGTCATCGTTAGAGAAAGTCCCCAAGTTCAATGACTTATGCGCAGACGTGTTTGGGGCAGCATTGGAGGGGTCTCTCGGCAGGGAATCCTTGTGTTTGCCACAAGGTTCACTCTGACATCATCGCCAGCGGAGCCGGTGCTCCTGGAACCCCATGTCACGACATACCATATCCCACAATGATCCCCTCCCCCTTCTGATAGCGCGTCTCTGGCGACTTCCACTCGTCTTGATCTGCTCATGCAGTCACTCGTTGTTCTACATTGAAACCCCTGGAAAGCCATGATCGTCTAGTCGTTTCGGTCTTGGCGAAGTGACGCTTGCTTCACTCTCTTGACATAGCATGATGGGCTTTCGTCCACCAGTCCACTATACGTAGCCTAAACAGATTCTTATTCCATAATTCATATTCCTGGGCACATTGTCCCCTACTTTTACCGACCTTCATTGTTCATACTACAGCCTATCGATCTCATCTCATCTAGACTAAATACTTCACCACTGACGTACCCAGACATGGACGACGAGAAACATATACCTGGAGTCGACCAGACCCAGAATCCGCCTCATCCGGTGTACGAATCCGAACATGAACAGGGCCATTCTCGCCCCCGAGACCACACAATCTTTGGCCGTCATAGCCTACAAGCAACTCAACCCCCGAAACCCGCTGCTTCAGCGCCGCACGTCGCCGGCCAGCACCGACACCTCACCGGAACCGGCTCCGGCACGCCAAGCGCAAGAGATGATTACCTCGGCGACGAGAGCAAGGCCTCCAGTCTCCCGGATAACCTCGACAAGACGAACCCGGCAACACACCTTGAACAGCCGCCCGCGAAACGCCCGGCTCGCCACAGCCATGACTTCAACCAACGCTACGACGGCCCCTTCGGCCGCCCCAGCCTGGCCATGACCCGTCGCAGCTCCCGCTCCTCGGCTCGCCCGGCCCACGCAGACGCCCCCGAGCCCGCCAGGCCCGCTTTTCAACCGACGCCCCCGCCGCTGAACTACACCCTCCGCACCCGCAAACTCGCAATCTTCCTCTTCTGGGCCCTGATCCTCTTTGACTCCATCGTAATGCCCATCGCCCTCTACTTTGGCCTCTGGTACGGCGTCGGTCCCGGCACAAACACCCCGACTGAGAAGCGGGAGAAGCTCTCCCCCAACGCCGTCTTCTCCATCGTCACCGCCGCCGTTGGGGGCGCCAGCATCGTCGAGTATTTTCTGCGCTTCTGGCGTCTATGGCGCAAGGGAAGCACCTGCCGTGTCATTGGCGCGCATCGGTGGTATCTCGACTGGTTCCATTGGAATTTCTCCTTTGCCTGGATCATCATCATGATCGAGCTCATCGTGTAAGCCAACCCCCCTTGTTACCCTTCCCCCTCAACCCCCTTCAATAGCGTTTCCACAAGATGATTACGTTTAACACCAGACCGTAACAGCGGCACCGTTCCGGAACACCCCCCAATTCGTCTCCTCTCTATGCCCGTCACAACAATGCTCTACGTCTTCGGAACCGAACTCCTCGTAGTCGACATCCTCCGCGCCTTCCGCTACCCGGCCCCCTGCCGCATCTCCTCCATCCCCAAGGGCGCCCAGCTTCGCCCTGGAATCTACAGTCTTATCGAAGACATCTGCGCCGTCGACGGCTCCGGGGGCACAGAGTTCCGTGTAGCGCTCGACCGCCGCTATGAGGCTAGTCACGTCTTCCGCGCCATGCTCCGTCGCCTTGGTATCTTCTGGGCCGTCGGTGCTGAGGCCTGCGCCGTGCTATGCACTGTCCTTATCTTTACTCTCGCCGGTGATGTGGCGTATACCATCGGGTGGTCGTTGCCTTTCGTTTGGGCCGGCGTGTGGACGGTGGCAACTTTCTGGTATGTGAGTTACGAGTTGAAGAGGGAGGCCAAGGCGTGGACTGAGGAGGCGGCGAAAAAAGGTCTCCCGGCTTCGATGGCGTAAGGTAGGCATCATACATCTTGCTCTGGGTCTATAGTGGTTTCCAAAATACAACCATACAAAGGCATTTAAAAGAAATCGCAAGGACTTGGAGATGATCTTCATTTTCCTTCGTTCTCGTCTATATCCCATGGGACCGGGACCACTCCTATCGGCCCCAGCAGGATTCAGCCCACCAAAAACTCCATGCCACAAGCGTCCTACAAGACGCCCTTGGAAAATGTACATGCCAGCTCTAACCATACTCGAGACCGTTTTTATGTGCGACGTGCACTCAGGTATAATACAGAAAAAACAAGGAAAAATGATACAACAGAGTCACATGCTACCTTTTGCGCGTGTCCCTACCCTTCTTCTTGCTCTTCTTCTTGTCCTTGGGTAACTCCAACGCCGTGCCCTTCAGTTGCTCCGCCATCGTCCGAAGCATATACTCGTCAATATTATAGATGCGCTCTCCCCAAGCATTGTGTTCGATTTCAACGTCCGGCGCAGCCGACTCCGAGAACCGACCCAAACCGGACGGACCCGGTCCGCCAGTTTGACTGGTGGTGTCGTCTCGTGGTGTGCCCTGCCGAGTGGTCGAAGCCCCAGAAGGTGCCCCGCTCTTCTCCTGAAACTCAGCATCGTCGTCTTGGATTTCCTTTTCGGCAGCCTTGGCAGCCTCCACATCCTCCTGGTCTTCGGCCTGCTTAAGCTCTTCGCCCACGTTTCTTGATGTACCACTGTCAACTCCACCCAGGAGACGATCCATCGCGGCGTTGGCCGCATCGTCCACCAAGTCGGTGCCTTCATTGCCGAGAACATCACGGACCGAGAGCTTGTTGAAGTAATCTGTAGTGAAACTGCCCTCTTGAATGACGACGTCGTCCAGCATCTGCTTCTGCGATGCCTTGCGTAAAATGTTGGCCTCGATGGTATGCTCGCTAACAAGTCGGTAAATGTGTACGTCACGTGTCTGTCCAATGCGATGGCATCGATCCTGGCATTGTTTGTCCATGGCCGGGTTCCAATCCTGGTCGTAGAAAATGACAGTGTCTGCACCAGTTAGGTTGATTCCCAAACCACCTGATCGTGTTGAAAGAATAAAACACAGAATTCTCGGGTCGTGGTTAAACCGGTCGGTAAGAATTTGTCGCTGTTCGATTTTGGTTGCGCCGTCGAGTCGGAGATACTTGTGACCGTGAATATTGAGGAACTGCTCGAGAATGTCCAGTACTTTGGTCATCTGGGTGAAAATCAAGGCACGATGGCCGCCCGCCTGAAGCTTGCGGAGAAGCTTGTCCAAAGCCTGAAGTTTTCCGCAATCATATTGAAGCAATCTCTTGTCGGGAAACTGGATGCTGAGACGCATGCGAGCTTCATGCCAGGGATCGGTAGGCGGCTGCTTGGGCATGAACGGTGCCCACCGAACTGGCGCCGACAACTTGAGGTCCTCGTCTGTAAAGGCTTGCGCAGCCTTCTTGCCCAAGATTACTTCGTTCATGTCTCGAGTGATGACAGCTGGGGTGACACACGCAAACTTCTGTATCGTTGTCTGCATTGAGTCGGCTCGCTCGTCAGCATTGTGAATGACAGCTCGAAGGAAGTCCGAGTCTTCCGCGAACCAGTTCAGTATTTGTTGGGGAACTCTTGGTTTCGGCTTCCGAGGTCGAGTCTCCATGCCCAAGGTCAAAAAGTCGATCAAGCGCTTGCCGTAAATGGGCCGACGTTGGCCGCGAAGGGCGTTGAGGTAGACACTATGTTGAAGCTCCTCGAAACGCCGCCATCGAGCGAGACTGTCAAGATACACAATATTGGATTGAACAGTCGACGGGTCAAGGTTGGCACGAGCAAGATGGGCTCTGGTGTTTTGGGCCTCCCGGAGTTCCATAAGCACCCGGTGCAGGCTGAGCTGCGAGATACGTTCAGCCGTCGTGTATGACATATTTTCATACTGCGTCGGAATCATGTTTAGTACCCCCAGGCTTACAGTTGTCATTGGCTGTGTGGCAAGCAGAGATCGTTGCAGGAACTGTTCGGTGCTCTGGTACTCTGCAGCGACAGACTTTTGCATCCTGAAGGATGTCATGATAGGACGGTCGACAAATAGATCAGGGTGGTTGCAGACCTTCCGCAGCTGCATGAGACAGTTGATGATTGAAAGGTAGTTGCCTGAAGACAACGTCTCCCGAGTGTCGGTTCGGGCCAGGAAGCCGTCGTAGAGTTCACGCTGGCGTTTCGACAACCGGCAGAACTCGACGTGCTCGTATTTTGCCGGCATTTGCTTTTCGACATCTGCTTTGAGTCTCCGTAGCAGGTAGGGCCGTAGAACCTTGTGCAGCTTGGAGATGATTGCACGAGCCTCCTCGTCCATAGTCTCACGGCCGTTTTCCAGGATTTGAGATTCCGGCTTGTGGAACCAGTCGTGGAACTCTTGCAGGTCTGCGAAGCCACCAACGCCGTTTTCAGCAGGCATGAGGAAGAAGAGCAGAGACCATAGCTCGGTGAGATTGTTCTGCAGCGGCGTGCCTGTCAGAAGAAGCCGAGAATGGGTATTAAAACCGAGTAGGGTCTGCCAACGCTGTGACTTGAAGTTCTTGATGTTGTGAGCTTCGTCCAGAATCATGTAATGCCATCTCCGACGTTTAAAGACTTGCTGGTCTTGGAGGACAAGTTGATATGATGTGATGCAGACGTTCCAAACATCATCGTTGTTCCACCCTTGTCGCTTCCTCTTTCTCTCCTCTTGCGTACCATAGTAGGACAGAATCTTGAAGCCGGGACACCACTTCTTGAACTCCATCTCCCAGTTAAGCATCACGCTTGTCGGAACAATGACGAGATGAGGTCCCCACACCTCGTGGTGGCAGGCAAGATGGGCAAGAAGCGAGATAGTCTGGATGGTTTTGCCGAGACCCATCTCATCCGCTAGAATGCCGTTCGTGTTATTAGCGTAAAGCCCAGCAAGCCAATCCAGACCGTCATGCTGGTATTCTCGCAGTGTGCCTCGGAGGAGGAAGGGAATCTCGGTTCTGGCAGCCTGTGTCGGGTTCGGCGAAGCTGAGCGACTAGTGACATCCTTTACCCCTGGCGTCGCAAGAGACATCGTATCAACCTCTGAAGGTTTCGTGTCAGAGGTGGGAGGTGAGTGACTCTGTTCTGGGCTTGGTGGAACAGTAACTATGTCCGTGTCAGGAGTCACATGTTTCGCCGACGCAGCCACTGTGGGCGAAGTGATATTGACGTCCGGCACATCCGCTGGCTTCGAAGGCACATCTGCCATTTCGATGTCTGCTGGAGTGGTAGATGTCGCCTTCAACGAGGTCTCGAGGGCGGGGGGTTGACTGGTCTGGGCTACGCTAGCGTGGTCAACACCATTGGCCATGTCGAGATCATCCCTGTGTGACGACACGGCAGGTTGCGTCTCGGTTCCTACGCCGTGAATGCTGTTGACGGTGGTCTTTTCAGACTCTTCCTTTGAAGGTGCGTTGTCCGGCTGTGGCGTTTCATCAATCTCCATCTCGTCGTCGATAAAATTACCAGGATGCTGGATCAACGACACCTCATCGTCGTCGTCTTCGACAGTCCCCGCCGGAAAATGGGAGGATGCCTCAGCTTGGGCGGACACAGGTTCCTCTGCAGGACGCAAGCTTTCATCGACTGCTGGCTGCTGGCTTGGTGTTGTTTCATTCTTCATCTTCTTCAGCTCGGATTTGCCAAATAGCATTCCCAGCAACCCCGCCGGTTCTTCCTCGTCTTCCTCTACAGAATCTTGTTCGTCGTCAGAGGCATCTTCGCTGTCGTTCATGTCCGTGGACCCTAGATCGTCATCCATATCGACAGATTCGTCGCTGGTATCATCTTCGCCGGTGGCTGTAGCAATAGCTTTCGATTGTGGATTTGACTTTACACCGTTTTTCAGATTGCTGTCGGCTTGGTCATTGGACGGCAAATCCGGAAGATTCGCATATTTCGCAATAAGCTGCTCTTGTGTGAGCTTTTCGTCGCCAGCGTCGCCGCCAACATGATCTTCGACCCCCTCTTCCTCGTCGGAAGATGACATGACGTCGTCGTCGTTGTCTCCCGAGTCGTCGTCATCCGCATCGTCAGATGAAGCTTGGCTGTTTTCGGCATCGCTCTCGAGGTCCTCGAGGTCCTCGTCGTCATCATCGTCATCGTCGTCATCGTCCAGGTCGCCCTCGTTGGATGACATGTCCGAGTCTGCTTGTGCTCGCCGTGCTTGGAGTTTCTGCTCCGACAAGTTGACTGCCTCCTGGAGAGCGGCCTTGACTCTGCGTTGCTCCTCGGCCTCCCATTCCTGAACTCTTCGACGGTTGATCTCGAATCGGACATTTTCCCACGTGCCAAACATGCTCTTGACAACCACTCTGTACCGGCCAAACCACACCTCCCTCGCTTCCGCTTCAAGCTCTTCCGCAGACTTTGGCTGGCGTCGAAGCCAGGCATCCCTGCAAGCTTCAGCGATCTTCTTTGCTTGTGCGCGATGCCTCTGTTGCTCTGCAAGCATAAGCTTGCGGAAGTTTGCCATGGCCTTGACCATGTGATCCGCATGAGCCCATTGACGAGGGGGCTCCTCCTCAGCCTCGGGAACAAACAGAGAGCAGCGCTCTTGCGACAGTAGCCCACCAGGCTCAACCGCCTCCTCAACGCGAAGGATGATTTGGGCATCTTTTTGAGCCATCTCGTCAGTATAGCTTGGCCCATCTTCCTGTACAAACACACCGCCCTCCTCGACGGGGATCGCCTGTGCCTTTTCCCAGTATTCTTCAAAGGTAGGGCCGATGCGCGGTCGTTTGCTGAATTGGTCGGGATGAACAATAGGAAGCTCAGTGGTGCGTACGCGAAGCTTGATGCGCGTTCTATTCGGGCTTGTCTGAGGAATGATCGGCGTGATATCGTCGATAGAACTACGACGTCCTCTCCGCGCACGCGTGGAGTGCCTTGAGGGCTGAGCAGGCGGAGACGGGGTTCGTTTTCGCGAAGACCTTGTCGTGGACTTGGGCTCGTTTGTCATGGACTTTCGGCTCGAGGACTTGGTCGGTGGTGGCGCGGGCTTGGGTGCTGTCGACTTCCGGGTAGACGAGGTGTTGGATGTCCCGTTCGGTATCGGTGTCGTTGCATGGCCGTTTGTCGAGGCATACTTATTCTTGGAGGGGGGGCTGCTGTTAACGGCTCCTCTCGTCATTCGCTTGCCAGATGGCGGCTGAAGCTCGAAGGGAATAGTGTTGATACGACCAGATTTCCGTCTTCCATTCTCAGTGTAAGACGTTGGGCCGTCGGCGCCAGCCTTCTTCCATGGTGGAGAGATGTATGGTTTCTTCTTCTGACTGGAAGGAGGTGGGGGTGTTGAGACGCGACGTCGTTTCGATGGACGTTCATCGTTGTCATTATTTTCGTCATTCTCATTCACGGCGGCGGGGGCTGGTGTTGGCGAAGCAAGAGGAGTGGGTGTCGATGTTGATGGTGATGATGGTACTGACGATGGTGGTGGTGACGGCGATGGCGCACTGAACCCGATAAAATCGTTACCGTTGGGTGTCAGTTGATCCCTGAAGTCGTCGGATCCAAGGGATTCGAGGGGTGAGGAAGGCGGATCGGTATCATATTGAAGTGACGGTGCGGTGATCTGCTCTTGGCCTTGGTCTTGCTCATGTTTTGTTTCTTGTGCTAGATCTTGATCTTGTTCTTCGCGTTGGGACTCGAGGGCCTCGGAGGTTGCATGCGCGGGCTCGGGCGGCGACGCGGTCTTGTTCATGCTAGCAACGGGGGGGTGAAAGACGCGAGACAGGGCCGTGATCTCGACGAAATAGGCATATGAAGCATCGAAATTAATGTCTACGGAATCGTCAATGTTCAGTGATTTCTAGGTTGAAGTCTGACCATGATGACACGTCTTGGTGGACGGTGGTGAAGGAAAAAGGATGCGAAACCGGCGTCACCAGCAAAAAGTTTGACGATAGGTTTTTTTTGCGAAGACGCAGCTTCGGCCTTGTCTGGGCCAATCCCAAAAGGAGAAGTAGAAATTTCCACGCCTGCGCGACCTTTCGGTACCGGGCACTGGGCACTGGGCAACTGGGCCGGCACGACAGGCGCGCGTCCAACAGCTCTCGCCTCCCTCTCAGTCGCCCACCCGCCTGAACTAGAACACACAGCGAGATCCGTACGCTGCGGGCGCTGCTGCTCCCTTGGATCACTGGCAAAGGTGGTAATGGGCCCACATATCTCTGGGTGTCAGTGGCGTCAACCACCTGCCTGTGACCTCCAACAAACCGTAGTAAGTGTCGGGAATAACAGGCCGGTCTATGCCGTGTGCGCCTTGCAGCCTCAGGCATTAGTCCGCCTAACGCACCAGCCAACCACAGTCGAGGGATTTGGCAAGCAATCGTTCAATCCCACGAAGCTTCGGCCATCTGAACGGCGACGACATCACACCAAGATCAAGCAATTGGGCTGCGTCGGAACTAACAACTGCGGCCACGGTATGGACCTCCTCCTCCCTCAATTGGCTCGCCGGAGCATTCCAATCTGACTCAATTCTCTTCGCGCAGATGCTGTCCCAACGAATTGCGCGGGTCTCGACGATCCGCGGTGCTGTTCAGGCAGCCCGTCGGACTCCCATTGTCCAACAGCGATCTTTCTTCCCGGCCTCCTTCAACGACCGCAAGGTCCTTGAGGAGAAGTACCCCGACTACCCGACTCTTTCTGATGCGGAGGACCCCAACATGGTCAGTGACGGAGCTGGAAAGGGCGGGCTAAGATTCAGACGGCATGGCTAACTCGCCGGCATGTAGAACGGCGGCTACATCAACCCTCCCTTCATCAAGCGCCAGTTCCGCGACCCCCATGGCAACTGGTGGGACAAGCAGGAGCGCCGCAACTTTGGCGAGCCTGTTCACGAGGACCACGACCTTCTTGGCATGTTCTCCCCCTATGAGTACACCTGGACCACCACCGGCCGTGGTCTGGCTCAGATCGGCGCCTTCATTGCCGTCTTCCTCGGCGTTTGCGGTGTCGTTGCCGCCAACTACCCCGACAAGCCTTCGTACCCGAGAGAATTCCCTGGTGGACTTGAGAGGGAGCTGGGAGGCGCTTCGGCTGTGCGGGTAGGTTCTGGTCTTGCAAACGACATGACGACAAAGGTGATGCTAACCTGAAAATAGGCGAGAAAGGCTGGCGACCCTGACCCATAAACGTTCTGAAAATTTGCAATGGGTAGCGAAACGGAGAGCAAATGTACATTTTAGAGCAGAAGAACCAATGCTTTGGGCAATTTCTGCAACAATTTCATATGTCTTCTCTTCCTGCCGTGTGTTACGACCGAAAACCGGTGATGCTGAGGTAGGTGCATTAATCTTCGTGTTCTAGTGTTCCAAGAAGGCCCGCGGTAGGTCCTGCTGATGTCCCCTTATGCGACATGTACCCTTCCGGGTCAGGGCCGGGCAAGGCTGGTATTTCTGAGCCTTTCAATGCTCAACTGCCAGCCCAAAGTGAAAGGAAAGTGGTAAGAAGCGAGCGATTACGGCCGGCGACTTCCTGTCAAGGACTGATGGTCACAAAGACGTTTGCAAAATGCATGCATCCGTGATTTGTGTCTCTGAGCATGCCGGAGGTGGGGCCGAGGGGATGGGAACTGGTATCTCGGACACTATCGAAACCCCCATTGTTAGTTGAGGTATGGCAAGATGCTACCTTCATCCACCGTTATCACTGGCTTGTTCACCCGCCTAGGTGCTAGAAAGCCAATGCAGGGAAAGACCGGAGAAGATGAGGGGAGACAAGGACAGCAACAGTGGCAAGCACGGGAACAGTAACGGAGAGGAATCTCTGCCTCGCATTTCTATGCCCAGAGCCATGTATAACTAGATCGACCCTGCAAGTGATATATGCCGAAGGCGCGTACGTTCCTACCCGACTACGCAAGGTAGGCTCCTGTTTGCCCACGGTGGCCGGCTTGGGGCTTCCCACTGCCTCTAGCCCGGGAACATACATATGGAAAGCGCACTGGTAAGCGTCAGTCATTTCATCAGTCTTTGGATATCCGCAAATTGTTTCGTTTGCCCCTTCATCTTCTCTACGACGTCCAAAATCGACGCATACTAACAAACGTCTTGATAATCACAGCCATCCCAGCCATCACGTACATCACCCCATACTTTACTCCGTACCGCTCGGCTTGTATCACTCTACTGTTCCTCCGCTGTGAGACTCCGCTGTATTGTCGTTGACTCGAGTCGAAGATGCGCTACGAAAATTGGGATGTCCTGGTATTTCCCGTGAGCAGCCATGTGCCGCTGAAGGAATTCAAGACGGCCTGCCACGTCGTGCAAGACTTTGGTCAGTAACAATTCGGTATTGTATCCTCGGTGTTTTCACTCCCCTCCTTTGTTTTTCTTTTTTCGTCCGTTTTCATTCTATTCGCTTTTACGGGTTCCCTCGAAACACGGGGTACGCAGTATCCTCAGCCTACTGACTTACACCTCAACAGACCATGACATTGCCCTCCGGGGGGTTGGAGTACCAACTGTGACGTCCTTCATCCCTAGCCTCCGTTTTAATGCCCCTTTCAGCATTTCTATTCAGTCTTGGGGGAAGCCGCCCATAAGCGCGGCCGCCAGGGGCTACAGCAAGCATCCCGAGCTTGTCATGTTCGAATTTCGAGTCTTTATTGACGGGCGATTGGCCTCGTACGAACCACACCGTTGACCTGTCAACTTGACAAGATCGCTAAGACCTCATAGGATGGCAACCTACGACCAAAACACGGTATGGCCCGTTGCCATTCATGAAAGCTACGGTGCGTTCCATTTCTTGGTGATGGCTGTGACGAACCCGAAGCCTAACTCCCCCCCATAGGCTACACCAGAGAGGGTGACCCTGAGATTCTCCGGTTTCCCATCTTCCACCAAGAGTGTCTTTACCAGAACTCCTGGAGCCCAGGGGATTCAATTGGTCGCATCCAGATCGTCATTACGGAAGCCTTTCCACGTGACTCATCAACAACACCCACTGAGCGGGTCAAGAAAGTCGTTGCATTTTCCTTCCAACATGCTCCGCTTGGTTCGTGATCCAATTCGTCTCTTCCCATAAAGTCAGGTCTCTTAACTGAAACCACAATAGACATCCTCGAGAAGTCAGCCATTGCCTGGCCAAACCCGTCCATGTGGCTTCATGTGGCGCCAGCACAAAACATGGTTCTTTATTCGGGCAACAGCCATCACTCGTCCAGCTGCCACTTTTTGAAGTCACAGATTCGATCACAAGTCGCTCAGGACGATACCGACGATATATGCCTCTCGGCTAAATCAACCTCGGTAGTTGACACTTTGATGGATCTTTCCGATCAAAACATTGGACAGTCCCAAAAACAAGTGAGCACCCGTCATTCATATGAAACGGGTGCTTTTTTAAACAACCATATTCTGCCCCACCGCGAGGACGCACCGCAAGAAAACGACCGAGAAGGGGGACCCCGCCTAGAGCGTGATTGTTCTATCCGGCGAAATATGGGCAAGTCGGACATGAGTATGCCTGACTATGCTTCTTCCTATTGCGGTAGACAGGGCCGAAATGTCTCGAGAGCTTCCACTGCACCGTCGGAGACTACGAAGTCCAGAAAATGTAGTGGCGGAGAGTATGATCAACGGATCGAGCTCTCCCAGATCTCTATGAACATACAGAGGGCTGGAACCGCCAGCTACGACGCCTGTACGGTGTACTGCCTGTAAGTAGAATCAGAGACTGCGCTGACTTTTCAATAGGTGCCTACTATGCGCAGTCAAATGGAAACTCGCCTCTACCCAGCCCTCAGGCGGCTCTTGAAACCACCACTCTCCATCATTCTCTCCCTTCATCAGCCCAAACTCACCACATCCCTGTACCAGAACCCGAGGTCATGTCCAGTACAGGGGATCAGACTTAGCAGGCTATCAATCTGACATCATCCATGGCCCTACCAGCAACAGACCCTTTCACGGGCTCTGCCAGGTCCGAAGGGAGCCGGAAGCCTTGGGAGCCGGTCTTCACCCTGATGAACGTTGTCGACGAGGCTGGCCGTGTCTCGCCCAGCTTTCATCCACGGGGGCAAGCAGGGACCCCACAGACTGACCAACGCTCGACATCATTCGGCACAGACAATACCAACATACATCATCGAGAAAATGGGGATGCTTCGAAACTTGGTCATGAGGACCGTACACATATGCCGCTTATCATCCAAGGGATTGCCAACGAGGTCCGTCACCATCACTCTAGCCCTTTAATATGAATATCGTATTCCTTGGTATGCATGGCTCGGGCTACGCGACATAAGAGCGTTGTTTTCGATGAGGACATCTCAGAGAGACTCGATTGAGGCTTGGTGTAGTGTTCGAACTGGCGAATGAGTTTGGGACTTGGTTTAGCAAAGCAACAAGGATATAACATGTGGAGAATTCACTCATTCATATTTCACATGGCGTAGTCTCGTGACGGTTGGGGTGCGTTAGAAGTCAGAAGTTCTACGCCTCCCGTCTATAAAGACATAACGAGTACTTACAATAAACAACTTAGCTCAAGGTGACTTGACCAACAGTTAGACTGCTGAAAACAGACTTTCTTTTCAATAAGACTGATTGAGGAACAGTTTGTGGTCTTGAATGTGAAAATACTACTGTGGTTGGCCTACTTTGTTGTTTCTGTGCTGGCAAGCAAGTCCTGACAGTACAAACTTATCACCAAAGTTTTTGTTCTCGGCTCACGGCAACCGAAAATCTTTGTTGGACGGTTACAAGCAAGCAGCTCCTCCTCCTGGGGTGTTAACTAAAAGCCCAAACGTGGTTTCTTTGTGTTCCCGAGTCACATTAACGAGAAGCTCGTCGATGAGAATCAATATGATTCGTGCTAACTCCTAGCCGTTCCCATCTTTGTTTTGCCTCAAAGTGATTTACGCTGCTCTGAAAACTGCTTCCGGGACAAATTCAGTTCACGTTTCGGCAATAACCAGTTCCGATGTCTGCTGTGTTGTCATTCTCACCATGGCGCAAGACGACTGCACGCATTCCTGAGTCATCGTTTCAACTTGATGTCCAGAGATCCAACCAACTACATATATGTCACCAGTAGAGAAAGTGTGAGCAAGCCGGTTGGTGAGAGTCAGGTAGCTCAGCTAATGGGAGAGTCAGTGAGTTAAAATTATCGATTGAACCTGATCAGAAACGGGGGCAGTCTTTCATTTGGAAGTCTTCTCGAGTATTCAATACGGTGTTGAGGATCATTATGTGAAGCATGTCTTGATAGCAGTAATAACCGAGCCTAGAGGTGTTTGAATTGATGGAGGCAGGCTCAACGCAACAGCCCGAGGTAAGGAAGTCGATCGATTTTGGTGGATCATAACACCCACCAAGTGCACAGGCCACAGGCCAGGGCTGCTCACCGATTAAGATTCTGTGCATACAGATGACAGAGTATCTCAAAGATGGATAGTCTTGGCCTGCAGAGTTTGACGCCAGCGGACTTTGCAACCACTTCGGCATCGGACAATCACTCTGGTCGTCGGATGGGTCGGATTTGTAAGCTGTGCTTCGTTTTGGCTCGGCAGCTCCGGCTGCCCCTCATCTGATGTGACGGTGCGATCATCGCAAGAGCGGGACCGATCCGAGCGGGTTGTCCGGGCTCTCGTAGAAACCTGGGGACCATTGTTGAGGCCAGGGGTGAGGGAAGTGGAAGTGATGCGCTTCGCAATGCATCGGATATTCAGTGAATGTGCAAAACGTAGATTGCGCGACTGTTTGATCTGTGGAGAGCGTGTGAGTTTCCTCTTTCAGGGACCCTGTTGTAGGGGGCAATGAGCCTCCCAGAACATGGAATGGAAATATAAACAGAAGATGTGGTCCCCATACTAGTAGTCTTGACGTCACATTCTCTGGACCCTTTGGGTTGGGTATTAACTATATCAAGAGTCCGATCCAGTCTTCAACACTCGTCAGACCAGTCTATTACAGCTCAAATCTACAACTCCATCAGAATCAACCTCAAACCACAAACACGGAACATCCAGAGTAAAAATGCAGGAAGCAGTTGTCCACCCAGACCTCACGGTCAAGCTCCACGACACACCCATTCCGGAGCCGGGACCCGGCCAGCTCCTCGTCAAGGTCGTAGTGTCCGGCACGAACCCTAAGGACTGGAAGGTCCCCTTTTGGTTCAAGACGCCACAAAACTCTGGCGACGACGTCGCCGGCACTGTCGAGAAGGTCGGCGATGAGGTGTACGAGTTCTCCAAGGGCGACCGCGTGGCCGGCTTTCACGTCATGCGCGCCCCGCACGGCAGCTTCGCTGAGTACGCTATCGTGCCGGCCTTCTCAGCCTTCCACATTCCCAAGAGCATCAGCTACGAGGAGGCGGCCACGGTGCCGCTGGCGGCTTACACGGCGGCGACAGCACTGTTTCATTCGCTCGAGGTGCCGTCTCCGTGGGACCGGAGCAGGGGTCGCAAGGACCCCGTCATCATTTATGGCGCGAGCACGGCCATCGGCGCGTTCGGAATCAAGCTTGCCAAGAAGGCTGGCGTGAGCCCGCTCATAGCGGTGGGAAGCAAGAACAGCGCGTTTGTGAGGCCGTTGTTGGAGGAGGGTAACGGCGATGTGTTTGTTGACTACACCGAGTTTGAGTCGCAGGACAAGCTGGCGGAGAAGCTGAGGGAGGTTGTCAAGGCAACTGGGTCTCGGTGCTTCAGAGTGTTTGACACCGTCAGCGAGAACGGGTCGTTTGAGATGTTGAGCAAGGCCATCGCTGGGCCGCCTCAGGAGGGCACGGGATTCAAACCGAGGATCACAACCGTTTTGCCCGGCAAGGAGTACAACACTGTCGATGAGAGTGTTGAGAGGGTCACTACGAGTGTTGGTCGCGTCCACGAGGAGGAAGGAGAGGGACGGTTGTTCGGGCTTATTTGGGCGAGGTTGTTTGCCGAAGGTCTGAGGACGGGATGGATGAAGTCGCACCCCTACGAGGTTGTCAATGGTCTGGAGGCCATTCAGGGTGCTCTGCTGGGACTGAAGGATGGTACTGTGCGTGCGAAGAAGATGGTGATTCGGATTGCCGAGGGGCAGTAAAGGTGAAGGAAGACGTTAAAGAATGCCATCCTAGCCAACCAGAGTAAGGTTAAGGCAAACAATGTTTTTGGTCGAATGCATGTAAGACAATGCCACGTGCCTTTAAAAAGGGTCGGCAGTTTGACGCATTGTCATGTCATCCGCAACAAATCCGAGAATCTCCCGCATGGCGACCTCAAGACTGCCGCCCAAAAAGATCGCCTCTTACCTTTCAGGAGCATAGCCCACAGCTCATCTAAACGTCGCTTCGTTTTACTTCTTACTTACACGAAAGAAAATTCACCGATAGGTACCAGGAAATGAAACCTTCATTTAGTAAGCACACTAGAAACAGACCTCCTAATTCCCCATACGTAGTAAATATCAGAAGTCACAGTTGCCAGAGTTTGCTAGAAGTTATCACGCCATGGAAGCCTGAACTCTTACAACCTTAAGACTCTTCCTCTCGACAAACAGGGAACCGACGATCGTTGCTGTGGCCATGACGGCACTGACCAGAAAAGCTTTTGCTAAGGCCTCGCTGTAGGCGTGCATGACACCCCCCAGCAATACAGGCTCAACTGTCCTGCGGATGGCGGTCACCCCGGCGGAAACAACAGACTGAGGATCTATTTCGGGCACATGATATGCCAAACGCTGGACGAGCTGGTTGGTAAAGACCGTCTGACCGATGGCCACGAAAATGGCGCCACCTAATTGCTGACTGAAGACAATCATTGCAGTGCCCGTCGGCACATCGGCCATGTCTAGCACGACCTGCACAGCCATGAGGGGCTGTTGCATACCGACCCCGACACCTGCGCCGGCGATGATCTGGTAGCCAATCCACATGGCTGGTCCCATATCAGGACTAAAGGTCGAGATAAGACCGTATCCGACGGCCATGAGAACAGAGCCGAGAATCATCCATGGTTTGTAATAGCCCCAGGCTGTGACGCCAACGCCAGCGATAAGGGACAGGACGACGTTGCCTACCTGCATGGGCAGATTTCTAACGCCCGACTCGACGGCAGACACCCCTTGAACGGCTTGGAACCAGATAGGGAGGAAGTACACCGACAAGAGGAACGCTGCGCCAGTGTTGAAGGCAAAAAAGGAGGCGGACCAGATGTTCCGCTTCCTGAAAATCCGAGGCGGGATTGTCGCGTTTTCCTGGCCGAGGTGCTGCAGGTACAGGAAAGCTGACATACCGCCGCCGAAGACGAGGAAGAGCACGACGATGCGAGCCGAGGCCCAGGGGTATTTTATGCCACCCCAGTTAAGCGCCAGCAGGAGACAGACCACAGCTGATGGAAACAGCACGTTACCCAGAGGGTCCACTTGTCTCAGACGCGTGCGCCACGTCTGTTGAGGAACCGAACGTACGGGATCAGGGAAGAACCGAGCGATGGCAAGTATAGTGACAGCGCCCTACTGGGGGGTCAGTGAAACTCGATCTCGGCGCAGTCGTGCCGTCTGACTTACGACGGGGAGGTTGATGTAAAAGCACCATCGCCAGGTAAGATTGTCGGTGAAAACACCCCCTATTAAAGGTCCGGCAACTGAAGAAATCCCCCACATGCTATTGATAAGCCCCGTGTATATAGGGCGTTTCTCGAGGGGTACGCTGTAGGCCAGGATGATGAGGGCTCCAGAGAATATTCCCGCTGACCCAAGTCCCGCGATGACGCGGCCCATTATGAGGGTAGAGCTGTTTGGTGCAATGCCGCAGATGAGACTGCCCAGTTCGAACACGGCAATGGTGATGAGATAGATCCACTTGATGCTGAAAAACGTGTAGAACTTGCCAAAAAGCAGCTGAAAAGAAGCCGTGGTGAGTAGGTAGGCGCTGCCGTACCAACCGACGTCGTTCAGACTGTTGAATTCGTCCGTGATGCGAGGAATTGATGTGGCGATTATGCAGTTGTCTGCCCCGAATCCGTTAGCGAGGATGCAGCAGTAAGAGGTGACGAAGGGATACCGTACCGAGAGACATGAGAAAGACACTTGAACAACAGGCAACCAATATCAGGACCAACCTCGTGCCAGAGGGATATTCAACATCCGTCACTCCATTCCCTACTCTGTCATTTCCTGACTTTTCCGAAGCTTTTCGCGCCAGCACGTCCATGTGTTGCGGGGTTACCGGTGCTTTAGAAGTGTGGATATCCTCGGATGGTGCAGAGGAGCTCGAAATAGCTGATGCCTTTTCCGTGTCATCGTAGCTTGCGTCGCTAAGTGACGATGCAGAGATTCTCGACTGAATGATTGCCGTAGTCGCCGTGAATGATGACTTGGGCCCTTTCTGTTCGTCTAACTCCATGATTTAGGATTTCGGCTGATACTGTGGAAGTCCCAAGTACCGGAAATCAGCCCCAGAAAGTTTGGTTACTCGGGTCCAAGAGTGGCACGAGGCGGGAAGTGGATGTTGTTGGGGTGCCAATCTCCTGGTATGTTTGCTTACATGAAAGAAGGGACGGAGCGAAAGACAGAATGAAGAACTCAAAGTCCTATATAACCTGGAAACCGTATGTAGGACGTGCCAATGCGGCGGAACTTCCGGCCGTGAGTAGCCTTGCCGCGGACCTGGATATTGGGGTCAGAAGCAAGGCGGCGGTATTCAGGCCACGAGAATCAAGCAGCGCAACTCCCCGAGACATTTGTCTACACGCCCATGTCACGACCGGCACGAGTACGGTAGGTGATGTGGAGGGGGTCGGTAGTGCTGACCCCGGATGGTGAAAGAACATTGAGAACGAGGGGTCACTCATTTGGCGTTGCACTAGCGACTGTCTTAGAAGAGGGACGAAATTTGGCGTCGATGTTTTGAAGCACTTCCCACGCGCCGAACGGTTCTCTCAAGTTCTACAGCTGAGACTGTGATGGGGGCGAAGCATGGGTGAAGATGCCGCATGAGATAGCCGTTGAATGACTTTGTCAATTGGCAAATGTCTTCAGTGGGATGCGGTGACCCTGTTGATGCTAGGATAAGGGCCTTTTGTTGTGGCACTCACAACTAGTGACGATTGAGAACAGCAGAGATGACAGTAATGCCTTCCCAGTAAGTGAAATCTAGACGCTCAAGGCACACGGTATGACAGAGCATCACAATGGGCAGCTGGTTAATCCCTAGCCACGTTGGCAGGTAGACCAGCGACGGGAAGAGGCATGATCAGGTAGAATCAAGTGCATCAGAAACGGATCAGGATTCGAGACATCGCTCGGAGGAAGGAAGAGGGCATCTCGAGGTTGTACAGCAATTCCAAAGTTGTGAGTATCGGGATCTTTCTTCTGCACGATGCTGCAATGAGAGGCATGAGGGTCTGAGATTTCCCTTGTTATGGTTCCAGGTCAGTACCAGCTGCAAGCTGATATTGAAACATATCCGTGGCCATAAGGAGGGATCGCTCGCCTTCACAACACCCCCCACGCCATCTGACGTCACAGGCTGTATGGTCACTTGGGGCGTTAAGAGTTAGAAAGTTATACATTGGAATAATAATGAACTGATGATCGGGTTCTGACATCAAATTAGACGATAAATGATGAAATACTTTCTCGCTCCTTCTCAGCGCCCCTTGACATTGCCCGGCAGTCGTTTTTATTTCTATTTCCTCTTTGCTGTTTAACTTATAATTTCATTCTTAAACAACCTATTCGGAACATCATGAAGGAAGTAAAGTCCAGTCTCAAACTCATCTGATGCCTCGCCAGGTCTCATATTTTACCGAGTTGAATCATGAGCTGTCTATGTCGTCAAAAGGCATCTCGTGTCCAGCGAGCACTTTGCTTGCAGCGAACCGCCGGTTCGCGAGCTTTCTTCTAAGGACTATAATGGAATTTCTGACGTCCCAGTATTGTATCCGAATCTTTGTCTTACGGTTCTCCCGTATCTGCTGGCCTGGCGATTGGGTGCCAAGTTTGCTACCGGTAGTGAGGCTAAGACGACGGACAGATAATGCCACACCCCATGGTTTCCAAGTTGTCAGGTTGTCACCTACGTTGTCAGATCTCACTGCAACACAGAATCGACAACCCAGATCGTTCAGCCGCTGGGGTCCTCCAGCGTTGTGGTCGCTTTCGGCGGAACCCTCAATGTCTCCGCGGTACTCACATAATGCCGATGCGCCCCTGCCAACCGAATCTGGTATGCTTGGTAGGTCCAACTGGGATCGCGTCGTTACCCATTGTGTCACGGAAATGTGTGACAGAGATTCCGTTGCTTGCAGTCATATGGGCATCTCGGCCACTCAAAGCCCTTGAAACTTGCAAGTCGCTTAATCTACACTCAACTGATCCATCGCCTTCCCAGGGGGGGTTCTGTAAATGTGATGCCTGATTCAGCAACTATCGGCTCCTGCTTCTTTTCTAATGAATTTCCACGCGAGAGGAGTTGGATGAAAGTTTCTGTAACGTGAGAGACGGCATAGTTCTTCCATGGACAGCACGTGGCTTGGGGAACTAGATGCAGCCGTATCGCCTGCTACGGTCGCTTACCCATGATTCGAAATGCGGTCCTTGTCCAACACATCGGTCATCGGTTCTTGGTAAGTGAGAATTACTGCTATGTACAGATACTGATTTGCTTACAGGCTGCCAAATCCTTATCATCAAGGTTCAAGTAATGGTGTGGCAGACAGATCCCCCCGCAAGCTTGCCGGCGACACCGTCACGAAGTTTGTGTTGTATCCAGTTTCGAACAAGTGAAACGATCATCCCGCTCCTGCACCACGCCAAGAGTATTTACGCCATCTCACCGCACCGATACCATCTTATCGGTGCAACCTTGCTCTAAGTTCTGGGCCAGCATAGTGTCTTCTCGGGCGCTCACCTTAAACAGCACGTTAACGTCGCTTGCTGGGATGCTATCGTCTGTGGCCAGGGCCTCCCAACATATCGAGGAGGGCATGTCTCGGGAGCAAAGAGAACGATGGCACTGTTCCGAATGCTCTAGATCCATCGCCACCAATGAGTTCGGGGTGGTTTTTTCGCTCACTCGACCCTATTCGGCACTAGCTCTCACTGTCCCCGGGTTCACGAGGCCGTTGACGCTATGCAGGGGAGAGCCGAGATTATTCCAAATCGCACGTCGCTCTTCTCTGCCGTGCACGTGTCAGTCGCGTCTGTCAAAACTGCCAGACCCAGAATGCATCTAGTCGTTTGGACCGATCCGAGACATAGCCGAGCAATCAACAGGCCAACTAAACAGCTCAGAACTCGGTTCAGCTTAAGACGCGGATCTGGCAGGCGCGAGACTGATGAGGTGCGGCGATGCCGGTTGCCTGCATACCCACCAGTGCTTTCGAAAGGAGAGAGCAAACGGACGCTTCGACCTGGCCAGATTAGTTACACCAGACTACGCTTATGGAACGCTCAGTCGTCTTTTGTAACTCGCTAATATCATCATCAGGATACAGCCTCATCAAAAACCCTCATCTGTGACAACATGCGCGGGGCCCCGGTTTGTTCCCTGTCGCAACTGTTCTTGCCTCGACGCCTCGGTCTCCATCAACGTGCATTCTGGCCCGTCCGTGTCTTAACAGCTGCAGGCCTATTATACCGAGATCGAGGTTCTGGAACTGAATATTGACGTGCTGACCGCTTGAAGCAATGCTGACGGGCAGTTCTGGTGGAACAACGTCTTGCTCCGCTTGCAATCACAGCAGGGTTCCCAAGGCACCAGGACGCCACGGCTCGGTGCTTAGCGACAGCCCGTTACATTTTCGCTGGCTCTCGAGAATGCGGCGCGTGTAGCTGCCTCTCACAATCTCACATTTTATTCTCTGACGACCAACTATTAGGAGATGCTGCATAGACTGAACAGTACAATCGAAAGTCTTGTCCTCATGGACCAAAACCCTTTTCCTCTCTTTAAGCGCCGGCTTGACACATGCTAGCAATTGCATCGTCAACTCTTATACCTGAGACATCTCAACCGGTGGAGCGGGATTCTAGTTTAGTTTGACCGAGCCGCTGCGCCTGGAAACAGTGTCGATGTACTTCTACTGGTGTGAAACGTTTCCAAGTCCACCTTCACGCCCATTGATTCAAGCGTAGACTCTATGTGCTCGATTGAACACAGGCCGACATCACTTTCATCTTTGCCTTCTGCCAAGCGGACAGAAATTGCTTCCAGATTTGGCAATGCGAATCTGACGTCTCGGGCAAGATTCTCCAAGCTGTTGGCAAACCCCTGGTTTACGTGCAGAAACCGAACCTTTCGAACCGATTTTGGTAGAATCGCTGCTATGGTCCAATCAGGAAGAGCATCCTCGTCTGCCAGAGAAGACCTCCGGCGGCCATCGAGCGCGGCTTGATCAAACGCCAGCTCTTCCAGTTGGTCAAACTGACGGAACGACCAGGTTGCCTCCCCAGCCGGCGGCCTGGATTGCGCCCGAGAACCTTGGCTTGGGTGATGGCTGAGCTGCAGCTTTCGAAGTTTGTGCCGCGCGGGATCTAGCGTTTGAAGTAGTTTCGAGACGTCCCAGTAGCCCATACCGGATGTTCGGTGTATATCCGTCGCGGAAACCTCCAACTCCTGCAGCTTGGGACAGCATTCGACCAGAAGCCCGAGGTCCTCAAACCCAATGTCGTCAAGGACCAGCGTCCGCACGTTTTTGAGGTTGAGTGCCCACGGCCTCCCGGTGTTCCACGGGCTGATCCCGTCAAACAGGCTGCATCGCGTTGCGTACAGCGTCTCGAGGTTTGGCGCGGCGTCGAAGAGAGCCGAGGCCTCGTGGACGTGCTGGTTCTTGCTGACGCCCCTCAAGACAAGCGTCCTCAGCGACGGGAGGACGACGCCGCTGTCTCTGATGTGCTCGTACTGGGCGAAGCTGTCGCGCGCGAGGAGGAGCGTCTCGACGTTCGGCAAGAAGATAATCGCCAGCTCCTCGAGCCAGTGGTGCACCTTCCGTCGCTGGATCCGGAGCAGGGCTTCCGGCTGACCGGAGAAGCCCTGCCAGACCTTGGTCCGGAGATACTCTTTTGTCGGCGCGTTCTGAGGCGTTCCGAGATTCTCTGTTGTCGCGATGAAGAGGGCGGCGAGGTCTGGCGTGCAGCCCGTGACCTCGTCCGTCTCGACCAGCTGGAGTGATCTGACGTGGGCTGCTAGGTCCGGCCTCTGTATGATGCTGCGCAGGAAGACCGGCAACCTGTCATCTTTGCGCGGGATCTCACGCGAGTTACCGCCCAAGCTGCAGTCATGCTCGCAGGACATATTTCCCGAGACGTGGAAGTGAAACAAAAAGGGCTGGGCGACGGCGCACATGCGCCTCGATACTCGGCAGAGACGCGCCAGCGCCCTCTTAGACGAGCGAGCGTCGCGCGAGTCTGCGCCGGCAAGGACCGCGGGCTGCTGGCAATGGGGGCAGAGTAGAGAGCATATTTGCTCGATGAGCTCTGACGGCAACGATGCCATCTCTTTAGGTTGTACTGAGAAACGTATCGAGGCCGCGGTAGCTGTTGGGGAGGAAGAAGTAAAACCCAACACTCCCGGCCCTCTATCGTCGGTCCTTTGTCTTGTTTCCGCATGGCCAATTCGCGAAACTGGACCGCGTGCCTTGGTTGTAAGGATTGCATGACTTGCGCATCTCGCGTTACCGGCGGGCGTGTCAGAGCCAGGGATCCCGACACGGGACATTGCAAGGTTGTCGCGGCGTAACCTACTGCGAGCCGCTTCTGGACCAGCGTAGCTGTTATCCAGTCTCCATCTTTTCGGCGAGCCTTGCCTTCTCGCGTGGTTTTGGGAGACGGGTAGGATGTTTTAAGGTTTTTGGTAATATTAAGATAACTACAGATTGCGGATGAATTCCGGAACTCCCGGTATCCTAACGCGGCGTTACGACATTCCAGCGTTTGCGGCGGCGTACCAGACCGCCGGGACGCCGGCTTACACCACCCCCAGGAGCTTATCTGAGCACGGCTCTTCATTTTCGCTACTTTTTCTCTCCAAAATGTCGCAGAGAGTCTCCAAGAGATACGTGGTCGTTTGCATAGTTATCTCATTCTCATTTTGTTAATGTGCTCCCATTTCGAGGGCGAATTTCTTGATATCTCCCGCTTGTCAGTATGGTTGACAGCCCTCTTCCAAACACACATTCTCCCTCTTTTCACATCACTTCCCTATCCGGTTGTCGTATAGAAATGGGAACAGGAAGGTACACCTCAAGGTATTCGTTTTGGATTGAGCCCAGAGTCCGGCCTCCACCTTAATGTTCAAATACAACCTCTTTGCATCACAGATGAACGTTTCAGGTTTCCTTGATGTAAGGGTGGCCCAGAGAGACAAACGATCACCGAGTAATTTCCAGGCTTTCGAGGCTGCGTATAACCAACTTGATAATTGAATTGCTTCGTAACGATCGTCTCGGGTATTGATGCCACATCTACTATACGTATACTGCGTCCGTCTAATTCATTACCTCCTCATTAGAAATCAACCATTAAGAAAATCATGCTTGCGTGCGCGCCGTGCTTGCATACGCATATCGTACAACTATGCAAACCCAAAAATCCACTTGCCCTCATCTTCTTCCCGTTGTTGTAACTTCTCGCTTTCCAGCAAGTCTATGGGAATCTAAACGCGAGACCCGAACCTGCAATTCTCGAGCAATAGAACCAAGGGTCGCCCCTCTGATGGGCGCTGTCGGCTTAGACGTCCGGCTGCCCGGCACCAGCACCGTTGTGGTGACCGTTACCGAGATGACCGTGCGTTGCGCCGTGCTGCCCCATGGCCTTGGAGTGCTGGTCCTTGGAGACACCCGGCTCGCGGATGTGCAGGCCCAAGGCGGAAGGGTCGATGTTGCGGTGTCCCCAGAGGAGCAGAAATCCGAATACGGGCTTAGCGAAGATGTCCAGGATTCCGTAGAAGATGGCCTCCGAGTCCGGGTGGATAACGTTGCCGCCCTCACTCAGACCCCACGCGATGGGGTAGAGGAACCACAAGAAGATGGTCAGCACGCCGCAGTTGAAGAAGGTCTTCTTGATCGGTCCGCCCAGCGCGTTGGCGTGTCTGCGTCCGTCGAAGACGAGCGCGTACACGACGTAGAAGAAGGCGAACATGCCGAACACCCAGTAACCCCACTTGTAGCTCGTGCGCGTCAGGGCACCGACGAGCCCGGTGACGATCATGATCTCGTCCGCCAGGATGGTGACCAAGATGGTAGGCCACGGGAGGCCGGCCGTGAGCAACAGGTCCAGGAGGAGCAGCGGCGTCGTGATGAACCAGTCAATGTAACGCACGTAGAAGATCTCACGCGTGCCAGCGGCTGCGACCTGGCCACGGTTGTGGCGCTCGAACTGCACCTGGATGGGCGTCTGGCCGAGGTCGGCGCCCATGGAGAAATAGGCTATGCAGGCAACAAAGGTGATACTGGCGGTGATGTAGTGGAAGAGGCGGTGCGTCTCGCGCTTGGTGAAAGACATGGCGAGGAAAATCAGGGTGGAGGCGCCCATGATGGCGCAGACGGTGAAGTACCAGTCGGAGCCGCGTCGCGTGATGGCCAGGTCGGCATGCTGGCCCACGACGGAGTTTGTGTTGAGGGCTTGGTTGCCTGCCATTTTGGGTCGGTTTGCCCGCAAGCGAAGCAAGCGAAGTCTGGAGGCGGGTTGACAGTTATCTGGTGGTTTGTGATTGCTGTGAAGGCAAAACGCTTGTTCGATAAATGGTCGATGCTTGATTATGCTTGTGGTGCTTGTCTCAAGAAAGCTCTAGGAGGCTGGGACCGTTGCACGCAATATATCTTCTTGTGCTTCGCAGTGTATACCCAATCTACACGTTGAAAGGTCCGTCCCCCGGTCTATCTGCGGCAGACCCGGCTCATGACTTCATACAGGTGAAAGACTCGAGGTGTTCATGATCTCTCAATGACTTCTAGACTTTGAAGAAGCGTCTGCCGCGAGAAGCAAGACCAAAGGGGAGTTGTTTGTCATCGGAATGGTACCCATGTGGCAGCGGTTACTCTTGCTGTGGACCAAACACACCACCTCTGGCAGACAAGCTTGACAAATCTCTGAGCAGCAGCCAAGGCGGGCGCTACGGTAATCGAAGCTTAGCTGGTCTGGCTCTCTCCATCAACCGCCAGGGTTAGCGTATCTCTGAAATCATAATGCGACCCAAAGGGACCGACAACGCTCCGCTTCGGCCTGGACTAGGGCCCAACGAATAAGGTGCGATGAGTCAAAGACCCCCAGCACCGTGATGGGCCTATGACGGAGGAATGTTCTAGGCCTCCAGGAGTGCTGAGGATTCGAAGGATTTGCTACGATGGCGAGCGAGGGAAGATGACCGGGCAATTATTCGCGCGTTACCGCTAGGTAATCGTTTGGTGATGGTTATCAAAACTTCAGCGACAATGACTAACAAGAGAACAAGAGTCTGCATTTTGGTGCGCGAGAGCGACTTGTGTGTGAAAAACATTTCATGTCGATGAAGTCACCACTTTTGTAATTTTCGCTCCGGCGCGCAAACCGGGAGCTGTTGACGGTATTCCCGGCCCCACTCAGCCCGGAGCTAGCACCGGCAGGCGAATCCGCTGGTCTGCCTTTCAGTGACGGTTGTCTTAGTTGTACGCGGCAAGAAAGCGAACAGATTTTTCCCTCTCTTTCAGTCGAATGCTCCAGCGGCCGCGGGCCGCTGTCTCTTCTTGAGGATGTTAGGAAACCAGACCTTGCTAGAACTCTACCTAGCTGTATTCGGGCATTCAGACCCAACTTACACCCAGTCTATTGAGCCCGCATGGTCGCCGATGGTAAAGCTTTCCCCCGATCAGTCTCGCTTTCACCATTTCCCTACCCTTGCATCAGAATTAGGGCCTGATGACCATGTTTTGTATCGCGGGTTCGCGCTAAGTAGTAGATCTTCTCCGGTGCAGAGACAAGCTTCAGCATCGCAAATGACCACTCCTGCTTTTCACGCCCGTCAGGGCTTGACAGACTTCCAACGACAGCCAGAGCGGATCATGGCTCCGACTAGGGTCGAAAGAAGAGAAAAACTTCATGGGCATTCCCGAAGCTCCGGAAAGCTCTCCATCACATGTCGTCATCCAGCGATCCCGAACTGCAAGTCTCGGCCTCTAGGAGCATTGCCCGCGGGTTGCTCGAAGCCTTTTCATACGCAACCATGAAATCATTCTGACCAAAGTCGACCGACGTATCTAACGGCTTGACCCGCAGCCACGTACCCAGGCTTTGAACTACTATGCTCGGATTTTTTCAGCTGCACCCCGGGAACGCCCCTCAAAGGATTAACTAGCCATGCCGGCCTTTGGGAACATCACATCTTGTCTTGTCTTGTCGAAAGCTTACTCGCGCCTCCCTGATTGCCAAGAACACAAGAGCCGCATGTCGTGAGACCGTCGAGCAACCGCACTTCATCCTTGACTTTCGAGAATGATCAGTGAACCGTCCACGGAGGAGGAGAGGCGGCATCCGTATGGTCCCCTCCCCAAACCCTCAAGCACCATGTATGCTAACATGCCTCATGTTGGCAGGTACCTCTCTGGAAACTTTGCACCGATTCAGTCATGCCTCCCTCTGACAGCATGCAACTATGAAGGCACAATACCTCCAGACCTCGCAGGAGGCCAGTACGTCCGCAACGGCGGCAACCCCTTAACAAACGACGACCAGAGCAGAGCGGCGCACTGGTTTGACGGCGACGGCATGCTGAGCGGCGTGCTCTTCCGGCGCGCGGGAGAAAAGCAGACGGAAATCCAGCCCGAATTTGTGAACCAATACTTGCTGACAGACATCTACTGCTACGCCAAGAATAACAAGTCCCTGCTTCGCCCTGTGATACCGAGCATCGCGACGATGGTGAACCCGGCAATTAGTATGCTTGATATCATACTCGATGTCTTCCGCACGATATTGCTCGTCTTCCTCTCCCGTCTCCCAGGATCGGGGCGCTCCATCGAGAGGATCAGCGTCGCGAACACAAGCGTACTGTTTCATAACGGACGGGCGCTTGCCATGTGCGAGAGCGGTCCGCCACTCCGGTTCGCGTTGCCGAGTCTGGAGACCATTGGCTGGTTCAATGGAAGGGAGGCGGAAAATGAACCGAGGAGGAGCCATGAGAGCGGGTTTGGAGGTACAGGAGTCGCATCCTTTATGAGGGAGTGGACGACTGCTCACCCCCGGGTTGACCCCGTGACGGGGGAGCTCATAACCTTCCACTCGACCTTCATCAAACCCTTTGTGCGGTACTCTGTCGTACCTCCGACGACCAAGTCAACCACCAAAGGCGGCCCTATGTTCGATGTGCCGATTCCGGGTGTAGAATCTTCAAAGATGATGCATGATTTCGGCGTATCGAGACGACATACTATCATTATGGACCTGCCACTCTGTCTCGATCCCATGAACCTGATTCGCGGCGTTCCGAGCTTGTCGTACGATTCAGCCGGCAGGTCGCGATTCGGTGTGTTCCCGAGACACCGACCTGACGCCATCCAGTGGTTCGAGACGAATCCTTGCACCATCTTCCACACAGCCAACTGCTGGGATTCGGAATCCCCGGTGGATGCCAACGGGCCTCGCGCGTCGGTCAATCTGGTCGCGTGCCGGCTTACCTCGGCATCCCTCGTGTTCAGCGCCGGAAACCTCCCAACGCCGGAGGTGAAGCCGGTACCTCCTGAGTATGCCGAAGAGGAGCAGTGTCGGTTGTACTACTACAACTTCCCATTATCGGACGACTCGGGCGTCCAGTTCAACATCAGACATCAGTGGGCTTTATCAGCCATCTCCCTAGAGTTTCCGTCCGTTGCGCCAGCGTATTCGATGCAGGACGCTCGGTACGTCTACGGATGCTCGACGGGAGAAGCATCATACACCGTCGCTCTTGGCAAAGCGGCAAAAATAGACCACTTGGCCAAAGTCGACATTCGAGCGCTGATAGACCGAGGCATCGCCAACCCTCCGCAGCCGATCAAAGGCTGTGTAGACACACGCAGCGTGGCACAGATTCTGGAGAGCAACGACCCTGAGGACCCTATCAAGCTCTTCCGGATGCCTGACAAATGGTACGCTCAGGAACCTAAATTCGTACCACGATCCGACCCTAAATCCGAAGACGATGGCTGGCTGTTGACATATGCATTCGACGAATCGCAACTCGCTGAATCGGGTGCCTGCCGACCTGACGCCGCCAGCGAGCTATGGATCATAGAGGCGAAGGAGATGAAGGAGGTCGTAGCCAGGATCAAGCTGCCGCAGCGGGTACCATACGGTCTACACGGATCCTGGTTCAGCGAGGATGAGATCAGGGAACAGAAGCCCTTCGAGAGACTGAGGAAAATGCCTATTATTGACAGAAGGTCACCACTATGTAGCATCAGGGGGTGGCTGGAGGGCTGGATCGTATGAGTTTGACAGGGTGTTTTTCTTTTTTTGACAATGATACCATAGTGCTTGACCAGCGTGTTCCCGCATGCCAATCTAATTTTCTTTGACCTTTCCCGATCGTCTTCGGTTGATGACGAGCCTGATGTTGGACGACTGGACTTGCGGCTTAGTTACTATGCTGTACCTAAGTGAAAACCCAAGCGCAAGTGCCAAGAATCCCTGCCGTGCTAGACAGCACGGCATGGACTTGCAAAAGAAAACCTAAGCTCGTGGAACTTGTGGTAAGCGTTCGATGTCTGATCCTTAGAATTGCCAATCGAGGAACTACGAACTGCGGCGATTGCAGTGAAAGCCGAGGGAAGATCGGTTCTCCGAGATGGAATTCAACTCAGACCCGACGCCCAAACTAAGCTTATGCAAAGGCTCCGACAATGGAGGACACTAGTTCGATGGGTGAGCCGGATGCACGGAGAGGAACGTGACGTGTCAACTCGTCAATTATGCCTATCAATTGGAGAGAAAAGTCTTTGGTCGAGAAAGATTACACAATGGTAGCCGGTGTGCAACGAAAATCCGGTCCAGGTCTTTAAACCAGTGAGGATATCGTGGGAACCTTCGCCTCGGGCTGTTAGTTTAGCTTCAGGATTCCCAGTCGTACTCGAGCCTGCCGCGTAGGTGAGGGCTGGTACACTGCAATATGTTATAATGGGCTGGAAAGTCGGTCATTGTGGAGTTTTCGAGCCCCCTCCACCATGATCAAGTAGGCCTGGCTTTCTAAGCGCCGTCAAGATACTAGAGAATGTGTTCGGACGAAGCGCCGTCTATACTATCGGCCAACTCGCCCAAGATCCGGGCGTGGAAAGGTTGGCACCAAGATGCGACCGGTGCGTTAGGGTGTATGGCGGTGCTGTCCAGTATCAGATGATTAAACTGTACTTCTTCGCCCGTGATTCTGTTATTCACGCCAGTCAGCGCCGATAACAACGAGTGTGTGGACGTCCGACTCACGCACGAATATTCCGCAGGTTGCCTTACCCACTGGATTCACCTCAGGCCCGCTAACAAATTGCTCCCAAGTATGCTGACAGCGGTCAAAGGTTCCCTTTCGGGCCACATTGCCGAGTGAGTGCTCCAAAGTGAGACTGGGCGGCTGGTGGTGGTGGCACTCGTGGCACCGGAAGGAAACGCAAGGGAGAGTCGATTGGAGGCTGGAACCCTCCAGTCCTCAACGCTTCTGCAGCGCATTGCGGGCGGCGGGCCTGGTGTTCCCTGGACGTTGCTTCTTCGCCCAAAGCCCCGGGAACCCACACTGTCCCCTCCCTCCCGGTCCCATCCCCTTTCCCCCTCCCGCGCTTTGGGCTGCAAACCCCTCCTTTTTAATCAGACGTTGAGGCTCGGGCCAGAAAATTGTCAATCTTGACGACGTCTGGTGTTGCAGCAGTCGCGAGTGGTATTCGCTACGACATGTTCCGACATCCTAGGGACATAATCGAAGCGTCGGAAGCGCTGTGGTGATGCCCAGACATTTCGTGAGCGCCGAGAAATAACCCCGCAGGGCAGTGCTGGACGATAGCGACTATCAGCGAAGGGTTGATGAGGTCTCGGCGTCTAGAATTCATCTTTTGGCCTCCGAGACGGGGGACGGCGATGGGTGCGGAGACCATCTCAGGCCATCGTGTGTCTGAGATTGGATGTCAGGGACGAGGCGGACGATGGGCTCCATCCCTCCCCGCGTCCTCCCTCAAGGGAGATCCATTTCCCCTCTTCTTCCCCAGGTTCCCCAGCATTGAAATGGCCCCATGGGTTCGTGTTGATGCAGCGACCGGAAGCTCTCCTTTGGACGTTCTGGACATGCTTCCATTTTCGTGTGCCCAAGCCTTTTGATGAGGATTTTCAGATGCAGCGGTATTGGCAATAGGTTGGCAACCGGGGACCCCCACACTTGTCATCTTGCGGCAGACAGATCTAAGCTCCGGAGATGGGGCCGTCGGATTGGCGCAGGATGGCAAGGACTGGGGCGATTAAGCTTAGCAAATGCCAAACGGGGCTCTCTGCGCGCGTCGTGTGGATTGCACTGACTGTGTCCGTAGGCATGTCGATTTTACAACGAAATGCAGTATTCGCCAGAGGGCGGCCACTGATGTCGTTCAGGGCGAGCTGCACACGTCTGTTGCATCTTGGCTGTCAGTCATTTTTTGTCAACATATGAGCTGAGTGGCTGGCATTTTCGTCAGGTGAGGTTGATTCCGTAACAACGACCTAGCGTGACGGACTGCCTCGACGTGTTCGGCATTAGGCCGAGGCGGGTCACGCCTCCTTGTTGTCGACTCCAGCGGATTGCCAAACTACGTCGACGAATCCCTGGCTGTTCGGTCTTAGGTTGAGCGGGTGCAAGGAAATGTATGTAGACTTCGTGGCCGCGGTCAGAATATGCACGCACAGTAACATAGTCCAAACAAATGTAAGTAGTGAAATCTCGAGGGCAATTCGACGCGAGCCAATCATGAGTGGGGATCAAGCTGCAAATGCGGAGGATACAGAGGAGACAGTGTAATGTTGTTTCGACCGCTACCCTGGCGCATAAAGTTGAGATTCCTGTCCATCATGTCATCTCGACCAGCAAACAGAGGATACGTCAAAACCTAGGCCGTCCAAGGTTGAATGCTGAGACCAGAATTGCCTGCTGCGGTTTCAGCCTTTCCCGACCAAGGTTGTGAGCCAAACCTGGTAAGCGACGGGAAAGCGGCATCGATAATGCTGGTGACAGCCAACGTGCGCACGCCTTGGATCTTGTCATGCATGGCAGTCTCGATGAAGGCCTTCAACAATTATGTGGTAACGATGGTCATGTGCCGTGCTGTACAGGGATTTATTACGGACATGATGAGACACGACTTTGTCACCAGTTGATATGTCGCCCGAAGCCAAGATCCGCTGTAGTCACTGCGATTGGCTTCCTGGAGAATGAGAGTTCTTGGTAGCGGGGTGATTTGCCAGTCGATGTGGAACATAGCAGCATGAGATTGGTGGTAGACTCGGCGCAATAGAAGAGAGACGAGTGTCAAAACCTGAAAAATCAATTGCGAATGTCAGCGATCCATCGGGTCGGTGTGATGGCCGACAGATTCGTATCAAGCAACCAGGGGTGCGAGTTCATGTCTTCCATTGTCGGTGGAAGCGCCGTCACCTACCGTTTTGGGGAGGGCAGGTGGATGCGAAGGTTGGGAGGAATCAAGGAGGGATTGCGTGATTGGCCGTTTGGCAGCAACCGATAATGTCAAACCCGAGACATCCAATTCGTCTGTTCAAAGTCGATGGTTTTGCCCGTCCAAGGCCTAGAGGACATGCTATTCCATGTGCCATCTGTGAGGCTGCCTCGAAGGAACAGGAAATGCCCTGCTGGCGACGACAACGATATGGTGCATTCATTGTCGGCGTCTGTGTCCTAGGTGTTCATGTGGCAGGCGTTGAAGGTGAACGTTGTGTAGGGGAAAAAAAAAAGACAACCGTGCCTTGGATTCTAGGAGTTCAAAAGTCTTGGTATGATGTATATGTCGCTCAGCGTCTCGCCAAGGTGATACTACCCGGTACTGCACATACTAAGGTATGTAGCAAGGTCGAGAAAGGTGAGGGGACGGGTGACCCTGGCGGAATACAGTGTCATGAACACTCCACAGTGGCAGAGAGCACTTAGGCAAGGGCCTCCAAGACGCGAATGGGGAAGAGGATGTCACCTGATCTGAAGTAGCTCGAATAGGGATCTGGCATTACAGAGATACTTGATACCGCATAAAGATGGAAGGAGAGTCCACAGATAAGCGGTGCTTGTCGCAGGAACAAGCACCACAAGCAACAGAAGGAGCCATCAGGAGACACGCATTTCCCCTCGTGTCTTCCTTCCTTCTTTCTGGAATCCATGATTCAAAGTGGGTGAGTGGTGGGGCTGGGTCGGCGTTAGCGTCTTTTGCCAAGAGCCTCCTGCTCAACAGCCAATCAGACGGAACCGTAGTTCGAGGCACAGGGTGATCATTTTCCACACGGTGTTCCAGATTGGAAGGAGCACCGGAGGCTACTATGTAGTAGAAAGGCATTGCTCTCCTCCAATTTTGGGGGACAATTGTACTGGTCTTCTTCTGATACTGAACTCCTAGCACCATATCTTTCTCAGCAAACTTTGATGAAAGCCGAAGTCTTCCAACAGCCGAACCGGATACAAACTTGAAATACTCAGATCGGCAGGCTATTTCGGTATAGGTACTTTGGGGGAGGGTACCTGAGCGAGATAGGTAGTCGGGGAGGAACCACAGTACCTCCAAGGGGGATGGAAACTGGTTTGGACCAAGGGTTCGCACAGCCACGCTCTCCGTCTCGTCGGTCCCTATCAGCAGATCAAAAACGTCCCAACCGCAAAGGGGATTCAGGGTCCCATGATTGGATGACGGGTTCCCTCCTCTGCTGATGACGACGACCAGCCCGCTCTCGGCGGACATGTGTGGGTGGTGCTTGGCGGCGGCGCTGTTTTTCTCCACCCCCGGCCATTTGCGCCTGCACTGCATTTACCGTCGTGGTTGACACCATCTGTCTCTTCGTTCAACTGCCACTGCTGGCACCGTCCCGTTCTAACAATTCGTGGCAAGAGGCTGTGATGGCCGTCGATGCGTCACACGGTTTTGCACTCCCGCTGCGCGTCGTCGCTCACCGTCTCTGCGAGGTAGAGAGGTAGCAACTCCCCATCCTTCTGTCCTTAGCAGTGGCTGTACGCCAGTGTCTGGACCGTTTCAACAGTCTCCCCGAGCACGAGACAGCTGGAGTAAGGAGGGCGTTGATGGCGACTGGTATAGACTTGTTCCTTGGCGACATCTCACTAACTACCAGACGGTCGCCTATCTGGCTGGTTCTTCCTGCTGTTGCTTTTTCAAATTCTCTTGAGTTCAAGTGATGGGCTTTTGGGTCAACGATTCCCCAACGGGCCTGGGTCGTGTGGCACCATGAAACGCTTTCCCGCCACCACTCGCATCTGGGTCTGAACCGACAGGTACCTTTTCATTAGTACAATACTACGCCTCTTCCCTCTCCAGTTTGCCGCTTTCTTAGGTACACTCAGCCACTCCCCCGTCATGAGTTCGCCTGGCACCATCCCGCCTCCTCTCTCTCGTTTCCGGATTGTACTGTACCTTAGTACTTTGTTGCTGCACATACCTTGGCCACCTATCTACTGTAGGTACTTTGGTGCAGGTTGGATTGAGTAAGCACCTCTCATCAAGATTAACCAAACGAGAACACAACACATCAGCGAGGCCCAGTTCAAATCCTTCAAACAACTTTGATATCCTATACTGTTTGCCAGGCTGCTTGTCCCCCGTCCCATGTGCTTTTCCTGATGTACATCATATGCATCTCCACGACCCACTTTCGTTCCATCGCCAGCAGTTCTACCCAAGGTACTACGCAAGAAAGGGGACGGCACAAACAAACAATCGCACGACCGAATGATGCTACGTACACAGGCTTCGGCCTTCACTTCTTCGGTCCATCGTCTCCACTCCCGTTCGGTCGGATCTATTTTCCAACGCCGCAAACCCGCTCCGCATCCGCGCCAAGCCGTCCCAGCCCAAGTCCAATCCAATCCAATCCAGTTGGAGCTGGCATGCTCTCATGTGCCAAGGTATCTTTTTTTTTTTCAACCGACTGACTGAGTTTCCCGTCAAGCGCTAAAGAGATACATCCCAATATCCCTACCTTCTCGCCCTACCAGCTAACTTCGTACCCCACCCCCTGGCATCCCAGCATCCCACCCCCGGACGGCCACCATACTGTGTCTGCCTCCACGGATATGTGTACTGTAACTCACCTTTCCGATACTGGATCCTTCCCATACTTCTCCCGGTCAGTCTCGTCGTCGTCGTCCACACACACGCACACGCCTCCCTACCTGCCTTGCCGACGAATACACAGCATGCACTACGATGGATGGACTACAGTTATCTTACTTACCTTACCTACGTACCTTTGGTTTCTCGCTCCCCTCCCTTGGCGGAATTTTACACGCCAAAACTATAACTTAACGCCTTCCTCCTGTTCCGTCCCTCGCTTCCTTCTACTTCCCTTTCTCTCTATCACCGCCCCGATCACCCAAGCTCTAAGCTTGCCCTTTCTTTCTTTACTACAATCCAATATTACAAACGAGACACACCAGGGCTTTACCAAAAGCACCAGACACCCCCCCCTAACCACCGCGCGCCTTTTCTAGCTAAACCTACCGATATCCGATGGGAGAACCCGAAGCCCACAGGCATGGTGAACAACACACAGCTGCTGCGGAAGTCAACCCCGAGCAGGACGAACCGCCGTCTATACCTCGGCCCCCGCCCATTCCCAACCCCGTCCCCCAACGCCCTGCTCACTCCGTTCCCGCCTCGGACATAGGGCTCCTCTGGCAGACCAATCTTGAAAATGGTCTCTCCAAGCATGAGGCCGCTGCTCGCCTTGAGCGAGACGGCCCTAATCGTATCGAGGGTGCAAAGGGCCTGTCATTGTGGGAAATTCTCATGAGACAGATCTCCAACAGTTTGACCCTTGTTCTTGTCATGGTCATGATCCTGTCCTTTGCCATCCAAGATTACATTGAAGGAGGTGTTANCCCCCCCCTTCTCTCTCTCACCCATCCCTCGTGCTCGTCCTAGCATGTCTCTCCGACTTGCCCGTTTTGTTGAGTGATATCGCCCTGTGGTTGGTCAGACAACATACCACTTCCTCACCGGCTTGGGCTGGGGGGGACAAGCTCTTTATGGCACCCCACCAACCCTTCTGCTACCGCGTGGCGCCTGTCCCACCCCCTTTGCCGTCGCACCAGCATGCCGAGACACCGTACCCCGTCAACTTCATCAATCATTGTTCCGGGGCAATATCACTGACTTGACCGCAGCTTCGTCCAGGACTACAATGCCGAACAGACCATCCAGTCTCTGTACGCGCTGTCCGCCCCGACTTGCAAGGTCGTCCGCGACGGAATCGCGGAGACCATCAAGGCAGAGTCCCTCGTCAAGGGCGATCTCGTAATGATCGCCGTTGGCGATGTTGTCCCGGCTGACCTCCGTCTCCTCGAGGGTATCAACCTCTCCATCGACGAGGCCCTCTTGACCGGCGAGTCGCTCCCTATCAGCAAACATCCCGAGGCCATCTTCGAGGATGCTGATATCCCCCTGGGCGACCGTATCAACATGGTTTACTCCGCCACCACCGTCACTCGCGGACGCGCGCGCGGTATTGTCACCACCACCGGCATGGAAACCGAGGTGGGCAAGATCGCCCTTATGCTGCGCACTACCCGCAAGAGAGACGAGAACGCTTCGCTACCTGTTCGCGCTGTCATGCGTGCCAAGGCTGCCTTGAAGAGCATCCTGGGTCTTGAGGGCACCCCTCTGCAGGTGAAGCTGAGCAAATTTGCCCTCCTCCTCTTCGGCCTGGCTATTCTCCTTGCCATTATCGTCTTCTCCGTCAGCAAATTCGACATTGACGACCAGGTTCTCATCTACGGTATCTGCGTCGGTGTTGCTGTTATTCCTGAGTCCCTCATTGCCGTCTTGACCATCACCATGGCCGTCGGCACCAAGGCTATGGCGTCTGGAAACGTCATTGTCCGCAAGCTGTCTTCTCTCGAAGCTGTTGGTGGTGTTACCAACATCTGCTCTGACAAGACGGGTACGCTGACACAGGGGCGCATGATCACCAGGAAGATCTGGCTGGCCGAGGACACGACTGCCGTCATTGAGGGCACCACCGATCCTTACGACCCTACCAGCGGCAAGGTGTGCTGGCCCGGGTCCGCCGCCTCGAGCTCGAACTCTAGTGGAGCTTCGACTCCGACGGTCGAGAAGTCGGATGACACCATCAAGGCGTCTTCTCTCGGCGGTTTCCTGAAGGCCATCGCTCTTTGCAACAACGCTTCCGTCACCGACGGAAAGACTTCCACTGATACCGAGTCCATGACTACCGCCACCGAGGTGCCGGTCGCATGGACCGCCATTGGCGAGCCTACTGAGATCGCCCTCCAGGTTTTCGCTATGCGCTACGGCAAGGGTAAGAACGACCTCATCGCGTCCGAAAAGACGAAGATGTTGTACGAGTTTCCCTTCGACTCTACCTGCAAGCTCATGAGTGTCGTCTATGAGTTCCCCTCGTCCCCCCGCCAGGTCTTTACCAAGGGCGCCGTTGAGGTTATGATCCAGCGCCTAGCTGAACCCGAAGAACTCAAGGCCAAGATTGCGGCCAAGGCTGATGAGCTTGCCTCTGAGGGTCTTAGAGTCCTGTGTGTTGCTCACAGGTTCCTCGAGGACAGCGAGAGCGGTAGCGAGAGAAACGAGGCCGAGAATAACCTCCGCTTCCTTGGCCTTGCCGGCCTGTATGACCCTCCTCGTGTCGAGACTCTTGGCGCCGTCAAGCTATGTAAGACGGCAGGTATTTCTGTTCATATGGTTACTGGTGACCACATCAAGACTGCTACTGCTATCGCTCACGAGGTTGGCATCCTGTCTGGTGGCGAGCGCCCGACCGCCGTCATGGCGGCCGGCCAGTTCGACGCCATGAGCGAGGACGAAATCGACGCCCTTGACGCTCTTCCTCTGGTCATTGCTCGGTGCAGCCCCATGACTAAGGTCAGAATGCTCGAGGCCATGCACCGTCGCAAAGCCTACTGTATCATGACCGGTGACGGTGTCAACGACTCGCCTGCACTGAAGAAGGCCGACGTTGGTATCGCCATGGGTAAGAGAGGCAGTGATGTATCCAAGGAGGCAGCAGACATGGTTCTTACCGATGATAACTTTGCTTCCATCGTCACCGCCATCAAGGAAGGTCGTCGCCTGTTCGACAACATTCAAAAGGTATGTCACCAGCTCAATTGTTCCGATTGATACAGTATGCTAACTGCTCTTCCAGTTCCTGCTCCATCTCCTGATTTCCAACATCGCCCAGGTCATCCTTCTCCTTATCGGTCTTTCCTTCAAGGACAGGAGCGGCACCTCAATTTTCCCACTGTCCCCTCTGGAGATTCTGTGGGTCAACCTCATTACTTCGTCTTTCCTGGCCATTGGCCTGGGTCTTGAGGAGGCGCAACCTGACATCCTCTTGCGCGCACCCCACGACCTCGGCGTCGGCGTATTCACCTTCGACCTGATCCGCGACAAGATGATCTACGGCTTCTTTATGGGCTCGCTGTGCCTTGCTGCGTTCACCTCCGTTGCCTACGGTCCTGGCGCCGGCGACCTCGGCAGCTTCTGCAACGATGGCTGGAACGAGAGCTGCGGCGTTGTCTTCAGAGCTCGATCCACCGTCTACGCTACTCTGAGCTTCCTGCTCTTGGTTACTTCCTGGGAGGTCAAGCACTTCCAACGTAGCTTGTTCAACATGAACCCCGAATTGTGGACCGGCCCCCTGGCTGTTTTCAAAACTATCTTCAAGAACCGGTTCCTCTTCTGGGCTGTTGCTGGGGGTTTCGTCATTACCTTCCCGGTCATTTACATTCCCGTCATCAATCACGCTGTCTTCAAGCACACCATGATCACCTGGGAATGGGGCATCGTCGTTGCCTGCGTTGTCGTTTACATCGCGCTGATCGAATCTTGGAAGGCCGTCAAACGCCACCTTGGTCTTGGTCTGAACGCCCGCATTCCGGACGTGCAGGTTTAACTTGGCCTCCTGGACCGGCAGTGGCTCTGCCGCGAAGCAAAAAAGCTTGACTAAAGCCGGAGTCAAAAAGAGTATGCAGGATTTTACATGGCGCCTTGGTATCATGTTTCTCATTTGGGATTCAGACCGAGTCTAACACCGGTAATGGAAATCGGATGGTATGGGGCTATTCAACATTAGCCCGACAGGCTTTCGGGCTTTGATGATTTTCTTATTCATTACATTCGTTGGTTATCGACGAATCATTTTTATTTATCAAGCCTAAGCTGTTGAGTATTCACTCCAGCTAGCACATGGTATGCAATAACATAGGCTTGTTTTGCTGAGCTTACATATCGCTTCTGCTGTTCTTCACCGTGATATGTGGAAACTGACATTGAATCAGTATCTGCCAACTTGCGTTATAATCATCTTGCCATGCGTTCTGAAGTATCAAGACTCGGTTTCAACCATTGAGTTGCAGGTGGCTGTTTCTAGAAGCTTTGCCCGGTATAAAAGCATAAACCAAAGCGGACGCGTTGCAAGTGCCGAAAGCATTCGGCACCGATTGGTGGGGTCCTGCTGAATCGGAGATACGGGAAAGCACCTGTCAGAGTCACCAGACCCCTCTGTCTGATCCCGGACCACCGGACTGCCGGTCTCTTCGTTCCTCTTATGTGTTTACCGCTGCGTCGCTATCGGTCTTCGATCCTTGGGGGCAGATGCGTAGGTCTTCATCTCGCTTCTCCACAGTCTTGGGGTTACGGTGCGTGCTTATCGTGACGCAAGGCGACCTGCCGAATGAGGTTGGTTGATCACCTATGCAACATCTGATTGCAGTACGGAGGAGCCTTTCAAAAGGTATGACCAGGGCGAGGTATAGAATCACCTCGCCAACCTTATCAGTACCTAGGATACAAAGGCCTCGGATTAATTCCTTATAAGAACTTCGTTCTAGATACTCTTAACCCCTGAAAAAGAAATGCTTAGCGACTTTCCCTTGCTGATTCTGATAAGTAAAGGCATAGAGATGTAGATACGTTTATCCGGCCCCATAGCTACCTGGGAGCCCTGGTCATAACTTTTGAAAGGCTCCTCCGTAGACTGGTTTCTAACCGACGCGGGGCATAAATATCCGCCACCAGTATTGCTCAGAGGGGGTAGCTTGTCCTTATCCATAAGGTAGAGCTTTTGACAAGTGGAGACTTGTCCCGGCTTGCACTACACAGGGCCCGCAGCGGCGAAGGTTCAAAGGATGGGTGGGGGAAATGAGGTAGTCTCTCTCTCCATTCCCATGGCCGAACCCCGGCTTGTCGATTGCGTGTCCTGCGTGGTTGGTAGTTCAACGTCACGGAACAAACGTCGCCGTGCCATTTCGTCTGACGGCCCGCAGCGCCGCTGTTCCCAAAGTGACATTGAGATGTGAATGAGGGAAATCGATGTGGATGCTTTTTGTACGCATACCCTTCGGATCACGACACTTCACTTTCAAGCGTTGCTTAAATCTCCATAGCAGTTTCAGAGCCGGAAGTTACGGTGCAAACAACCAACGCTTCCGCGCGCGCAGGGAACTCACTAAACACGGGAACACCAGTTGAGGATTCCCGCTCATCGACCTTGCTTCTACTGGGCTTCCAGAGAACGTCCTCGCTGTGAAGGCCCTCTCCCTCGTGAAAATACCTGGAAGGATCAATTCGCTTCTGCTTATCCCTGGCTGCCGTGGTATGCGAAGAGGTGAGCAACCGGAAGAGTGACGAGGAACTTTAAAGCGCCAGGCCGAAACAAATATGCCTCGGTTCACGTTGACGAGTCGATTACCTCGAACGGGACCTCGATACCCGTCTGTGTAAGATACTAGGAATTCTTTGAACAACCATGAGCAGGAGAAAAGAGCAGAAAAAATCACTTCAACAGGGTCATGGCGAAAAGTTCTTCCTCGGCCGTCGACAAGAGCTGCGGGTGCCTTGACCACGACACTGAAAACCAGACTGTGCCTACGTGCTTCCGGCCCGTGGACAGTTTGAAGGTTGTAGTTCTTGGGTTGGGGTAAAAGTCCTGGGAAGAAGAAAAGACATGATTGCCACTTGCTTGGCTGGCGGGAAGAGTTTTGAAGCTACACATATCTCTAGCATACGTATAGTGTGGTATGCATTCTCGTTGCAACTTTCTGAATGAATCGATTAAATACTGATGCAGCCGCGAGATCAGACACGGCAACATGCCGGAATTGCTATTCAAGGGTTCTTCACGCAGGTCTACGGTTGACTGTGGAGGTGACAATAAGCCTGAGAGAAATGCTTGAGATTGCGTAGCCCCCGACTTTGATTAACCACCCCTAGACCTCTCCTCTTGCAAAACCAAACGACGTCCTCCGATGCCCAAGGTTGAGCACAGCAGCTACATGAGGGAAAACAATTTCTCCACTGGCCTGGCCAGGCGAAGCTGAGTCTTCTCATACCGACACCGTTTCAAAAAGCGAAGGGCAAAGCAGCTGAGTCCAGTAAGGGTCTGCGATTCATTTAAATAAAAAGGTCTGAGCAGGCTTACTTGTCTGTTGTTGGTTACTTGTCGGTTTGTTGGCCCCGCGTTGGTACCGATCTATGCCGGTGCGTGGTCATAAGCCCACATATTGACCATCGTGTAGGGTTTGCTGCAGAGATTGGGGACTTGGCAGGACTGGCCTATGTCAGGGGCCATAAAGCAAAGGTTTTTGCCATTGCTGGGGGAGTAGCTTATGCAGAGCAACATCATCTGGGTTCCGGGATACTGAGACAATTTGCAATTCTGGTCTAGCACGAGCTGGGTGTTGTCATCGCGAGATCGCCACTCCCACGTCCTGTCGCTGAGCGAGAAAAATCGGAAGCCAGTCTGTGAGCCTCCCGCAGGTTGAGTCCGCTGGTCGCAGAGTGCTGCTGCGGCGCCGAGGGGGCCGACAGCGAAGGCGGCTATGAGACTGGATGACTTCATCCAAGTAAATGTTCCAGTTAGACTTCTTCTGACCAGGAGTAGAAACAGGAAATACCGTGAGGGCGAGGCCTTTTTAAGCTTGTTGTGTAGTAAAACGACAGAAACGTATAGTGAGAATGGTACTCGTGCTTCTACAGTAAAGTAGTCAGGCCTTGGCACTCATGAGTAAGAGTTTGTACTCTGTATTTATACTTCGTGCGTTTGACCAGGAGCCCGGTGATTATCTGATATCATGTACGCCTTGCGTCTCCTTGGACCCTCTCTCTCTCTTTCCGAACTCAAGTATATCCTAGTTCAACACCTCGATAAGTCAGAGCGTGATGATGATTTTGATATTACGACTGCCAGCCGGGAGCAGGGTAATTAAGGGAGAAGCTTTAATTTACTTAGGCGCAAAAGCAACGGTGTTCCCGTGAGCTAATTGCAACCCCTGTTCACGACTTCATGATCGTCTCATTATAGTTGCTCCCCTGACGATAACAACTTCTTAACTGTGAATTATTCGATGACGCGCCTCTTGATATTTCAACGTGATAGGACTAATAGCGATCTTTCCATAGAAATCCAAAATGCCAGACACAGAGGTGCAGCGATACGACCTCCATAATGACATGCACTTGTTCTATCAGATGAATCCCAAAGAATCCAAGATCCCCCTATTGCAGTAGATCTAGAACTCTGTTAATGGGACCACATGATTGGGCATTAGATTAAAGGCAATCAATTTTAGTTTTGCTAGTTTCGTTTCCTATCGTAAAACCTGTCAGTTTGAAGTGATGAGCGTTAAGAATTTAGCCGGAACGGACGCTGGCATAGAAGTCCCCGTGTCGACCAAAAACATAAATTGCGACAGCTCGCGCGCCCGAGGACCTGCACTAATCCCATCAGCCTCTTACCTCGTGGACTCAGCCCCCCGACATGCGTTGCGTTCAAAAAAAAAAGATTTTTATGAGCCAAGCTGTCGGGCCAGCCTCTCATGCACGCCACGCGGTCAAGATCTAAGCCTCCATCTTACAATGTGGGTACCAACGAGATTTAGGCTTAAAACATCGGCCTATGGATGACGTTGAATAGGGGATGAAGAACGCGGTGCGGTGGGGGGGGGGGCCAGACCTGGTGGGCGTTTGCGCTTGTTCGGAGTGTTGGCTACAATGCAGGCCATTAGCTATACGCGTATAGGAGAGAGCTTGTATACGTGTATGGAGACAGAAATGTTGCCCTGGCGGCGTGTACGAGTACACAAGGATTGGCAGTCGGATGGGATTGAAATAAAGAGCAGGCTTGCTCGTTTCTTATTGTCTGATGGAAATTCAGGTTTGAACCATTGCAACAGATCAGAACGCCGACTCCTCATCAAATCATCCGTCCCAATAGCCTCAAGCATCTCGCGTGCACATCTGGTCACACTGCCGACAACTTCACACTCCCTAGCAACGCCGAAATCATGGACAAGGTCCGGGCATTCTTCGACAAGCCTATATTCGACTCAAGGCATAAATTCAAGGTCCATATCCTCCAGCTTGCCCTCATGGGATTGGCCATCATCCTCACCGTCTGGCGAATGGCCATGCCCGTCCCCTTTACCCGCGGTAACATAATGGCCCTCACGATGGTGCGTTTCCCCCGCCAGAAGGCTGTCCCAATCCGCACCAATCTTGCTGAGAACCGACAATAGGGCATCAAATCAATCATCATCATCGGCTATCAGCTCATGACGACCCACATGGCGCGCTTCCGCAAATGGGCTTCGCTCAAGGCAAACGCCATCCTCAACTGCCTCGAGATTCTCTTCTGGTTCGTCGCTTTCGGCCTCATGTGCCAGGCCAACGGCCGCTTCTGCACCGGAGGCAGCTGTGCGCTGAGCTGGGTCGTAACCATCATCGTCATGGTCCTAATGTACGTCCCGCCCGTCTCGTCCTCCCACCGGGACACCACCCAACTTTATCTTTAGGGAGTTTGATTCTAACGGTACACCGCAGCGTGCTCGCTTTCCAGACAGCCGTCGTCTCCATCAAGGACCACCGATACTTCAAGCATTACGGCGTCAACCGCGAGACTGAGGCTGCGCGTGTTAACGCAACGCCAAAAGTCTAAGATAGGTTCGAATGGCGACGGGCTGGGAACGAACTGATGCAAAAATTTGGAATGACGAAACGGGAGGTTGATAAGCCAAAGAGAACGTGGTTCTCGAGACATTCGGCCAGTTTTTTGTAGGCGTTTTATGATGAAAGATGTAGCCTAGAAGCGTGGCGGTGCGGAACTCGGATTGTATTGGGCACGCTCGCATGAATATGAAAGATTGATGACTCGTAAACCCGGTACAGAAGTGACGAACTTGTCATCTGGAGTCAAGACGCCCCAGGAAGATGGTTGTAGTAGTTGAGGTAATGGTGTTGTTTAACGCCGGATCGTCCCACAAGGGGAAAAGCGCGTTCGTGTCGCCTGTAGCCTATATGTACTCCGTACTGCAACTCAATCGTGGATCTTAGTAAGAAACCTATCTATAACCGCCAAGCAACCTGGTTTCCCGCCCATTAATCCCGGCGCTTAACGCGAGTAGTAAGTTAGCGAGTATGTTCACGGAAGTAAAGGAACTTGGTTGTTCTTCATACCAGCTCCTTACCAGTAACCGATGTAGCCCTATTCTTGGGTCAGAGAGGCCGACTCAGTTAATGCATTTCGCCCAAGGATAAGTAGCAGCACTCCTTCGCATATAGAAATCAGTCGCAGGCCGACCATTGAGCTCACCGGAGAGGTACGCTAATCAAACTTGATTAGTTGAACATCGTGTTATTCGGCTGCTGATATATCATGAGGCATCTCTCTGCCCCGCCCTCGCGTCATCGTAGTGGTTTGTTTCCCATGCTGGTCCGTTGGGCCAACTCAGGGCTTGGAATGCACGCCGGTCCTCGGGCTGCCAGATCGACTATGCCGGTGTGACCAGCTCTATATCGCTACGACCCTAGGTTTCCGGGTTGTTCTGCTGACATCTTCATACTTTGATGTAAAGAACTTCGTCGTCATGGTGCAAGGTATGAAGTCCGCCAGTTTCTTAGGATGCCCTTCGACATGTTGTCTGAAGCCAGGGAGCGGTCATCGTTCCCCAACGGTCGACCTACGGATGAGGTCAACGATCGTTGACCCATCCTTCCTCGTGACTAATGTAATATCCAACTCCAAACAGCCAGACTCAGTTTTGAGAAACGCCCATAGTTAGTGCGGACGTTTGTTTTGGCATCCAATAACGCCCATCAGCGTTTGGCCTGGCTGGGAAACCTAACCATCTGCTACGCCACCGTTCGTATGAATCACAGACGGTTCACGGGCTACTCCTTGGGACTAAACCTTGATGGTTATGCGGCCCAAATATGTGCCTGTTTAAGCATACGATCCAGGTGACAATTGGTCCTCCAAATCCCGAAATCCACACAACGATGCCACTGATTTATAAGCGCGGCTTAATTTTGACAACATCTGGCCCGTGCTCTCATTGAAGATCTCTCGTTGAATCAGTTCAAACCCCGACCTATAGCGACCATAAAGAGATAGTGGGAAGGCCAGATGCCGCAGACTGTAGACAGGCACTTGAAAAGAAGAAACCGGAGGTACCCGCTGCCTCCAACCTCGGCGGAATTTGGATTCCTCTGATGACGAAAGTATCTGAGCCAAAGCTTTGCCCGTGGGCATGACATGTATAAAAACCTTGAAAAGTCTCCGGAAAGCGCAACTTCAATCGTCAACTCGCACTCTCCATTCTTTCTCTTATTCTGTTTTGAGTAATCTATTGTCCATACAGTCTTGGACGGTTTCATTGCCACCCAGGGGCTCTGAGAACAAACTATATCAACTTGTCTGCACGGAACCATGTCGCACCTCAAGTATTACGCCTACGAAGGCTACGGGCAAGAAAGCTTAGAAACACTCCACTACAACCAAGCTGTCCGAGTGGGGGACCGGATCGAGTGCGCCGGCCAAGGTTCGTCCTTGCCTGCGCCTTCTCTGCGTCGCATTCGTGTATTCGGAACGCTAACACGGGCTTAGGCGGATGGGACCCCAAAACAGGAGAGGTTCACAGAGAGATCAACGCGCAAATCGATCAAGCGTTTGCCAACGTAGACCTCACCTTGAAGAATGCAGGTGGCAAGGGCTGGGAGCAAGTCTACAGAATCAACTCATACCATGTGCCCATCAACAACGAGGCTCTGGATGCCATGGTCAGGAACTTGAGGAAGTGGGCGCCGAACCACAAGCCTATCTGGACGTGCGTGGGCGTAACGAGACTGGCGTTTGACGACATGCGCGTGGAAATCGAGGTAGTTGCTCATGACCCCGAAGGAGCCGCAAAGGCTTGAACGTCAAACCCCAGAGGATAAATGAGAAATAGGCAGAAATAAGAAAAAAAAGCACACATGCATGTTGGTCTTCGCGAGTGCTCCAGATTGTCAAATTCCCATTATCATACGTGTAATCTATTCCACATGAACCGATTTTCTGTGTAACGCCTTCCCGCCCACTCGTTCATTAAGGGCGGACATTCAACAGATAGAGGGGGGTATCGCCGCATATTATCAATCTATGCCTTGCTGGCCTGGACGAGGAGAGCGGTGTGCTGCTCGGGGTGCGTCTTCTCGACGTTGCTCTTGGCCATCTTCTTCATGAGCAGGTTGGCCTCGATGTCGACCTCCTCACGGAGGACGAGGCCGTTGTTCTCGTTGACGATGCGCCACTTGCCGGCGATGGTGAGGGTTCCGACGGGGGGCTTGGCGTTGACGAGAGTGTCGACTCCGTCCTCGAGGTTGGTGATGGTGAGCTGGTAGGTGGTCTGGCCGATGGGCTTCTTGTCCGTGACGGAGTAGGTGGCGGACTGGTTGAGGCCGACGGAGCCGGACTCGAGCTTGTGGGAGACGAGAGCCGGGCAGAGGGTCTTGACCATGAGCTCGTGGTCGTGGATGGCGGCGAGGACGGCCTCACGGCTGACGCCGGCGGGAACGGGAGTGGAGACGACGGTGGCAGACATTTTGGATTTTGGGGATTCGGAACTCGGGAGACGAGGACGGCTGCTTGGGAGGGGTTTGTGGTAGAACTGAAAAGGAGTGGTTTATGTACTGTGTGTTATGCGATGAGAAGTGAAGCTTGTGATGCACGATGAGCAAAGGTCAGCCGGGACCTTCTTATAGATGATGTTTTCTCCCCTTTCGCTCAGGCCCGTGGACATTGCGCGTAAAATTCGGACGGGCCAACGGTATCTCCCCCCTCCTCCTTCGGCCCCTTTCTCCTATCCTCTCGACCCTGAAATTCGAACCCTCCACCGGATCCCCCAAGCGACGGACCGACCACTGCGTTGCGCCGCTGATGGTTCAGGGCGGCATGGTTCGCGGGGCGAGTGGCAGGGACCGTAAGTCAAGAGGCTAAGTGGCACCGGGGCCGGCCGTGCCCCGACCGTGCTCCCGCCGAGCCGGACGTCGAAGCAGCGAGCTAACAGACTTGAGGCTTTGCGCTAGCGGGCTTTGTGGGCGTGTGTCCCTCAGGGGTTCAAAGGACCGGAGGCGGGCATCCGTGGAGAAGTCCGCGAAAGGGGTTAGGTCCCACGTCAGTGAGATTCAGGAGGCGGCCTATCAGCGTGGGGTCCTTGAATGCCCTCCGAAAAGATCCCATAAAAAGAAACATTGGTGTCCCCGCGTAGATTAAGTCGCTCTACAATGACTCTCTCAGAAGCCTCGAACAGGGAAATTGGATTGGAACGCACATGCCAAAGTCATCATCTGCGTCTGAAAATGATGTTTGTCGCATGCACGTAGCCCACACCTAATCGTCACGTACCAATCACCAATCGTTCCGGGGCATTTTCCCAATCTCCAGGGACGAGGCCTGTATCAGTACGTACGCATGTGTTTCCTCGTCGGTACGGCCCAAGGCCGCAGAGATTCCCAAGCGATGAAGCGTCGCCGCTTGGCATGGGAAGGGTCTTTCGAGGTCGTTGTAGGCCTCCGGGGGACCCTAATTTCGTCCCAACCGCAGTCGGAGCTTGAACTGGCCTTAGCTTCTGCATCTGAGGTCGGACCCCCACTCGATAGTCGGTCTCTGGTTCTCCAGCTGAGGCTTAAAGACGTATACTCGTTCCACGACATGAAGAAACCATTTCAATGTCCAACAGAGGCGCTTCCCGCTTGCTGACTTGTTCCTCGGTCCGGCGCGACAAGTCTGACTATCTGACACCCATCAGAAATACCTATCACCACGGGCCCAAAATAGCTCTGATGATTCTCCTTCCGGAGTTCAAACAACCAAAGACACTGCATGTGGCGGGAGATATCATCCAATCAGCCATGGCTTTTTTGCCTTTTTAAACACCCCGTCCGAGTTCCTGCATAGGGCCAGGCAGCCCGTGACCGACGATGTGTGTTGACCTGCGCCGGAGAATTACGCGACGGCGTTGTGGACACTTCTGCTTCTCGTCTTCTTGTTGTTGTTGCCGTAAACCAGCGCACTAGAACAGCGGGCCGCGCCTGTCTCGTACGTGTCTACCAGACAGCGGCGTGGAAATTGGGACGTCGGGTGGATGTTGCGGCGGCGTTGATGTGAACACACATCAGCCAGATTGAACGCAACCGGGGCCGCGAACGAGGAATATCGATTCACGGTCAGGATTGACGAGGACCTGGGCGGCGCCGAGACCAGACGATGTATCACTTCTCTCAAGACATATTGTCCGTGGCTTCATGCTTGATTCGGTCACGGTGCATAAGCTCCCCCTTTTCCCGAAGAACGCGTGGCGAATCCTTCCAGCAGCACAATGGCAACTCGAGTATGCCAATCGCATCTCTTCATCCGCATGTAAAAGAGGCTCTTAAAGTCTGTGCCACACGTGTAGGACGAACCAACTCGGTCCAGGTCTGCACGGTCTCCTTCTTGGGCTTACTTTGGGTTGTCGACGGTCCGGTCTTCGGGCCAAGAGCTTTGGTCTCTTCAAGACTGAGAACGAACTCGGACTCGACACTCAGCTCTATAAGACTCAGATACCCAGGCAGGTTTCGTTTCGAGTAGGATTCCGACATTACAACATCTTTGCGCATCGAAACTTGGCAACGGGGACGTGTTGCGCAGTGGCGCATCCAAAGCTTGGTATCGAAGCTCAGTTGCGAAAGCGCAGGATTGATGGGGTTCCACAACGAGGGTGTAGGTGTTCGAGACTGCGTGCGAACCTTGGGGGGGCAAAAATCCCCATTCCGGTCTCTGGTCGTTCACGGTTGATATGGGCAGACCTTGCCACGATACTGCTCAACCTCAGCCACACTTTCACTTTCTGGAAAGCCCGTTTGATCATGGATGGCTTGTCAACCAACAAAACACTGTAGATGATAGTATGTGCTACAGAGATGTAAGCCACTCAATGACGCAGGGGCCGGAATTCATATTCCTCCTCCCCCCGCTTTTTAGTCAGCCATCTTGGCCCAGTCCGACCGTCTAAGCCCATGTGATTGGGCCCACAGGCAACGGGTGGTAGCATCCATCTCAGTCTTTGTCGGACGACAGAGACCACGGCCGTCAGGTTCGTGTGTGTGTGCGTGTGTGTGTGTCTCGTGCTTCGACTATCCAATTCCCGACTCTGAATCCCGCGTACCGAGTGCTCCAGTAAAGGATAAGATTTATATCCGCCGCGTAGTTGTAGACCCTTGCAGTTCCCCTGGCCTCCGCCGCTATGCCCCAACCGTCAACGGAGCGGGCCGCGGGCCAACAGAAGCGAAGATACACCTCCAAGGCCTGCGAGGAATGCCGCCGGCGGAGGGCCAAGGTGGGTGGAATTCATTTTCCTCGTCGCTTCCCTGGAACCGATACTCTTCGCCCTTACACCGCCCGCTCCGTCATGGTCTTGTTCACAGACACTCTTTTTTGATGTTGACGTCCCTTATCAATCCTAGTGTGACGGAAATCGGCCCGTCTGCGCTCGCTGCGCCGAGCGTTCCATCAACTGCCTGTACAGGAGCGAGGAAGATGGCCGCAAACCTGCTTCAAAGTCTTACGTGCAGCTGCTGAGGAACAGGATCGATGTGCTGGAAGCGGTGTTGCAGTCTCACTCCATCGACATCGAGGCTTCCGTCGCCCAACTCTCCGCCACAGGGAGGGCACCGCAGCTACCCTCCATCGCAAACTTGAGGATACCCGGCGGCGACCCGGCCATCGCCGGCTTGAGCTCCGCCGTCTTTGACGACCTCTGTGCGGCGTTCGAGGGAGCGCTTTCCCTGGACGAGTCCGTAAACTACGACCAAGATGGAGAGATGAGGTACTTTGGTCCATCGAGTGGCCGTCTGGAATTCAAGAGCGGTAAGCATGTTGCCTTGTGTGTCCTGAAAAATGTGAGTTCGACGTTGACACGGCTCAAAAGAGGCGTCTCCAGAGGCGGAAGACTACGGGAGCAGCCCAGCCACCACAAAGTCGGTCGAGACCAATCGCTATATCCTGCCGCTGGATGCCGAGGACTACCCGGCAGACATGCAGACCGAGCTGATTGACCTCTTCTTCGAGTATCAGGGTCCATGGTGTCAAGTAGTGGATGAGAGGCTGTTCAGGCAAAGCATGCAAACACAAGGGCGCTACTACAGCCCTCTACTCCTCAACTGCATTCTGGCCCTGGGTTCGCGGTACTCGGACAGGGTCGACGTCCGTTCGGATCCGAATGACCAGAACACGGCGGGAAAACCATTCCTTCACAAGGCCGAGGTGCTTCTACACTACGACATGAAACGGCCAACGATCACGACAATCCAGTCCATGTCACTGCTTGTTGGGGCATATGTGGTACGTTTCGGAAAGACGACCTGCGAAAGCCGTGTCTTGTCACGTCTTCTCACCGCATCCCCACGCTAACTGTGGCATAGTCGTACGGATGTGACGCCGCGGGATGGCTCCATCAAGGAATGGCCAACAGGTTAGCCCTCGACATGGGCTTGAACCTCGACGCAGCATCGCTGTGCGGCACGAATCACCTCTCAAACGAGGAGATTGAGCTACGACGACAGATCTACTGGGCGCTCTACTGCGATGACAAACTCGCGGCCATATACACCGGACGAGTCTGCAGTCTTCTGGTGAGAAATGCTCCGTCCCAACAGACCACCGTTTGCGAATCCCTCAAAGGGACGTTTGGCTTACTCGTTGCACCATAGGATGTCCAGGGTGCTGTGAACCTCCCTTCGCCAATCGACCCGCAACAACTCATCGGGGGGACCGCGGATGCCGGCGAGACGTTGCGGCTGAACAAGAAGATACTGGTGCACCGAGGGCTCATCGGCCTAAGCCGCATACTGGAGAACATCCTGCTTGCTCTGTGGGTGCTCCGCGACGAACCTCTGACGATAAAGCACTCTCACTGACCAACCCCCCTTCAGATACGCCCCCAAACCCCTCTACAAAGGACCGCAGAGAACTTCCTTCCTTCAGTCGTGCACCCTCGAGCTCAAGACATGGTTCTACGAGCTCCCCGCCGACCTGCGGATCGACAAGCCCAACGACGTGCCGCAGGTCTACACCCTGCACATGGTCTACCACACCTGCTGCATCCTCCTTTTCAAACCGTTCCTCGTCAAGTCCAAGGAAGGGCCTGCGGCCCCCAAGACGGACGCCGTCAGGCGCGCTGAGACGCTCTGCATCGAGTCGGCCAAGCGGATATGCCACACGGGCAAGAAATACCGGCAGGTCTTCGGGAGCTTCCGCAGGAGCCCCATAACGGCCACGCACTGCGTCCTCACGGCGGCGTTGGTGCTCATACAGTACGCGGCCCCGGACCCGGACTTCGCCAACACGGGAAGGCCGTGCTGCACCGTGTACATCGAGGCGTGCCTGGAGATCCTGGCCGAACTGTCGACGTCCTGGAACCCGGCCGGCCGGATGAGGACGGACCTCATCAGGCTGCTGTACCAGAAGTACCCGGAGAGGATCCCGAGCTCGCTGCTCCACCTCGACAGGAAGAACCTCGGGAAGCCGTCCGAGAGGGAGTCGGCCTCGCCGTGCCAGCCAAACCCGACGCTCGAACAGAACCTGTGCCCGCTCATGAGCATGATTGACCAAGACATTGACTGGGACGCGGCCAACCAGGGGTTCCAGGGGCCCGTCTTCAACGGCGTGTCCGAGTCTGCTTTCAACACGCAGTTCGCCCTCGCGGACTCCATCCTGCCCGTTGGTGAGCCGGGCGCGACGGGCTTGACGGACGACGACTTTTGGGCTGGTGTGAACCTTGACTTTGCGATACGAGGCTCGGACTTGACGTGGACCTTGTCGGGGTCGGATGAGTTTTTGGATGGCCAATCAGCATCATGAATGGCACGGAGATGCTTCACATGGAGAAACCGACGTCGAATTGACTCTTGTGGAGAGTGGACAAAAGCGGACGAAGCTTTCAGTCTTGGTTAGCGGTAGTCCTCCCCCCTTGCCGCTTTATGCGCCGGCTGTTTGCGCGATCTTGCAAGCAACGAACGAAGTGAAGACGCGGGAATTAGGTCCTGGGCTGCGTAAGCTACCCTAAGTCAAGCAAAGACACCCAACACTTGGTATGCCGTATGAAGTCACCAAACATCACGTGTTGTTCATTTTCATCATCTCATCTGCCTTTGCAGATTGTGAGAGCCGAGACGACCTCAATGACTAACGACGTGAAAAAGACACTAATGGTATGGCCCGCGTGACATCGCCTCAGAGCACGTTGTATCTTCAAGAGATTGCAACCAAGGTATCGCTCAATCATCCTGCTCAAACAGACTCTGATCGTAGTTATCCTTGTCAACGAAAATGACTCTGGAACCGGCATCATAGTACACCGGTGTGTTCCACTGCCGACGCTGGGACGGTTGCCTTTCGGCCCCATATGCACAAAACTTCTGTTCTAGAACCACGAAATCCTTCCCAGCGACATGCTCGTGGTGCATCCTGAATTGGTACTGTCCTCGTCGCCGTCTCAGAACCAAAAGTCCGTACGTGCTCCAGATGTCGACAAGTCCTCTGCGGCGTGTATTGCGAGCGTAGGCCTTGTGATAAGGTGCGCAGACGATGGAGATTTCTGCGTCTTTCGTGAGGGTCACAGACTTCCACATCGATTCGCCGCGGTGCAGGCCGACGAAGTAGTACTCCAATCCCTCAATCTCCTTTCTTCTCAAGGGTCTGTCCACGGCAAGCGCGGCTCCAGCTTCAAAAAATTCGGACACTGATGAGGTAGTTGCGAGGGCAAGAGCTGCACCTTGTGCGACCATCGATGACCTGGGAGAGTTTGTCAGTAATCTTCACACCATGAAGTTATTCTAGAGTAAAACTTGCAGATAAGTGACCATTGGAAGTTTGTGGAGGACGAGGGTCTTCCAGTTCTTGTGGCGCCTGATCTCGGAGAGGGTGTCGCTGAGTGCAGCCTCGTTCCAATAGCTACCGCCGGCGATGACAACGAAAGTCTGTTCTTCGGCCAGTTCTGGACTCCGGGACCCGGCGAGATATCGTATTTTTTCGCGGACGAACAACAATGCAGCGTCGAATGATTTCGAGTGGTGCTCTTTGATTGTAGGCCCATCGATTGTGACTGGGCCAGCGTGGCTCGGGAGTTGGAAGCTGCTGTCGTGAAGTTCGCCGGATACAACCTTGAAATGACTCACTAGACTTTGAAGAATGTTCTCCTTGTCTCTGCAAAAACGGAGCTGTTGCAGCGTTCTCATGTGTGCCTCGGCATGCTGGGAGAAGAATTCGGCGCCGCCTATGTGGCCTGAGGAAACGATCAGCTACCGCGACAATATGATGTATAATCTAAGTGAGCGCACCCGAAGGGTCCCCATCGCTAAAGAACGCAGGGCCAGACTCGTCGTCGTCTGGTTCGCTCCTCCACTTTAGAAAGAACTCGGACATGTTCTACAAGCGTCAGTCCAGCTGTTGAAGCACGTAAGTAGAAAAGTGGTAAGCTTACCAAGATGTGACCTCCAAAGTCGATAACCACAACCTGTCCCGGTTTTTCCTTGTCAATGTTAAGTCCTTGCACATTGAAGTGATCTCGGTTGTTCAGTAGGTAATGGCCGATGGCTTCAGCCTCGTAAACATATTCGATGCGTATCTTTCCCCATGCCTGCTCGAGAATCCCAGAGTAGAACCTCTGAAATGGTTCGTTCCATGTGCTAGGGATGGTAACGGCCATGCAATCGAATGTGTAGTTGCATTGCTTACAATGTTCCGTCGTGATCTTGGCAACATTGTGGAAGTGCTGTACCGTGAGGGGGTAGACGAATTCCTCCATGAACAATCGCCAGTCGTCCCCTCTTCTCTCGACCTCATCCTTGACCGTGGCCTTGATATGCCTCTCGATGGTGGCATCTAGCCAAACGTCGCTGGCAGGGAGATTGCCCAACAGCCGAACAAATTCATAGAAAAGGTATTTGATGCTAATGAACCTTCCGCTTTTGATAGCAGCAAGTCCAATCAGGCCTTCAATGGGGTTCATGACCGAAGGAAAGTTGTAGTAAGACGCAGGCACCAGAGGCCCTTTCAGGGGAGCGTCAGTGTCCCGGATATCAATAGGCCTTCGGTCTGTCTCGCCCTTCACATAAAGACTGACTGACCCTGGTCCCACTGCTTCCGTTGTCCAAGCCAGAAATCCTGCAGATATGTCATCAGCTTGTCCGGGAAGAGGGCGCCGGAGTACTTGCACTTGCTTGGGAGGATTCTCCCTGCGCTGTCGTGGTGGATCTCTCTTTCTCTTGCCCGGATTAGGGAAACCTGATCGAGTGTTTCGTAGGCTTTGCTGCTCCAAGCTCTGCAAAGACATTTTGTCGAGGTCTCGTTTAATATCTCATCGGATATTTGTTGCTGCGTTCGGGGAAGCACAGTGTCGAGACGCATTCATCGACTTGAGAGGGGAAGGAGTTAAGCACCGCTCAGCGACAAGCGTACCGATAGCAGTGGTGCCTTCGCTGTGCTTTCGTCCTAGAAGTTAAAGGGACAGACAGATACAATGATTAAGAAGAGGGATCCGAAAAGAAGCAGCAGTAGGCCGCAGAATAGATGAGCGGGGGAAGAACGGAACGAAGCCAGCAAAATCCCCGAAGCAAAAATGCGAGACAAAATGGTATCCAAGGGAAGTCTCTTGGTTGATGGTCCCTTCCTGGGAAATGGTCTCAGGCCCAACGTGGAAGCCTCCAGGGAAGGAAGGCAGCGACAGAGACCGTTGCTGCCTTGTAGGTCACAATGGCTGCTGCCCGCCTAATTGCCGCCCTCAACATTCCCCGCCTGGACTCACTGGTGAGGGAGGGCAACTTGGCCCTCGGATGAATGTGAAGGATGTGAAATCAGGGAACCCCGCGCAAGTTCATGCTTTAGCTGGGCATGTCATCAATTGGTGTTGCGTGTTTGCTGTATCTGTTGCTCCCCTCAAGTAAGTAGTCAAGACAGTTGCAGTTGGAGGATCGAATATATTGGCTACGCGGCGCATTAATGAACGCTGTTGTGCCTCATACTACGTGTTCGACGCCCAAAGTCAACAAATTGGAAGCTTCAGGCTTGAGTTGTGACAGGCAGGGACGAAAAAGTGATCAAAGTCGGAGTCTTGTTGAAGGAGACAAATGGGCTTGATCAACCCCAGCAAAGAAACAGCCATAAGAAAAGGGCAGTCATCAGCGATCCAAACGTTTGGGCCGCAGATAAAGAATCTGTCACCTGCACGGTGATGACGCTCCGTGGATTGTTTCCCGGCGCTCTTTACCCGCATTGAGATCGGCAAGAACACCAAAGTCTACTTTACGCAACTTGCGGGAGTCGACAATTGGACAAGTAATATAGTTTGGGTTGATGTCTCGTCTGGAGGCAGCAAGCTTTGGATTTTTAATATTGAACCTCTGTGCTGCGTCAGGTTAAACTGAGGTCATCCGATAAGCCGGAAATACTGAGCCGCATGAATAGTCACACGTTCAACCAGCCTGTACCAACTGGTATCACAATCCCACGATCAAAGAACTGGCCCACTACCTAGGAAGAACAGGCAGTTCAACATCGAGAGGCTTGATTCAAGAGTCTAACACCTCTGCTTCGACCATGACCCATGCCATCGAGCGTATCGCGTCGTCTTCGAAAGCCCAGATGCACTTTTACGCCATGCAAACCAAGACGCCTTACTGGGCGGCGTCATGTCTCCTCCCGTAACGGAACAAGGACGAAATCTCAACCCACAACTCCTCTGTCGCCGCGAACCCCAAACCCCTTAATCCGACGAGCCGTTCCTTGCCGTTCATCAAACCCGTTCAATACTCTCTGACTCCGTCACCTCATCCCCGTACCCGACCCGATCGCCGCTCCCTGTGAGATCAATCATCCGCCGCTATGTCGCCATGGGCCGCCCGGTCCCAGCATAAAAGACGTCCAATCCTCCGAATGCCCTCCGCGGTAGGAGTCGAATCCGAAGAACGTAGCGTTGCCGATTCAGGTATGCTGCTCCATGAATCTTGTTGTCTGCTCGCACTTGTCCGTTTACCGACCCGAACCGAGGTCAAGGTCAAGGTCGACGTACTCCTTCAAGTCCCAAGTAGGAGGGAGGGCCGGGAGGCAGTCGGTGAGCTTCGTCAAGCATCCCGTCTCATGCGCCGCATCTTCTTCGGCATATGCCATGCGCATCGGGTCCATACTTCGCCCCGGATGCTGCAAAGCTGCTATGCGGTGTGGGACGCGTCGTTGATTTCGGCCCGTCAAGACAGATATTATCCTGTTATTGGATGTTGGATTTGGTGAACGAATCGAAATCGGTGGCGAATGACGTCGGTGTGGTCGTGTAGATCGTAAGCCGCGCATCGCCGGGGTGGCGCTCGTAAGCCAGTTCGTAACTGCGTCCTTCCTCTCGTAATCTGCGATCTGCGAGGTTATGTTAGGGAGCGCTGACGCCCTGGCTTGTCAAATATCGGCGATGTTCTCAAGCCCATCACACATGTGATGCAGCATCCGTCACGTTTCTACGCACCTAGCCGGGGTGACTACCACGAGACCCATCNNAAAAAAAAAAAAAAAAAAAAGACGTACAAACGCAAGTTTCCAAGGCCGGAGGCCCCTTACCAGTAACCATAACGCCGAATGCTGCCCAATGCCCCCAGATTGTCATTTGATGGTGTTGCAAGAAAACCCAAACGACGATGATGATGATGACGATGATGATCGTTAGTATACAAATCGCGACCCGATGCTAATTTTCTTTTTCCACTCCAGTGCCGTGTCCGTGCCGAAAGCCATAACGAGATATAAAGTATAACGCTGTAGGCCAGCTCGGCCACAAAGGGGTATCATGCCCTCATAGGGCGGTGTCCGATTATGCTGCTTATAGAGAGCGTCCTGGGAGCGAACCCCAGGTAGAAATGTGTCCTCGATTTTCGTCGGGAGATGCGCGCCTGTCGGCGGTGTGAATAGTGACCGTAATCAGGTGGTCGTGTTTGTCGCGTACCAAATCCATCCCGTCGTTCCCTTACTGACACCGTCGACGCGGACGAGACGCGACACTGCCATCCTCCTCTTCCTTTTCTTTTCCCCGACCAAGGCTTCGTAAGTGGTTTATTTCTTGCCCTTGCTCGGAGGTGCTGTGATTTTACTCGTTGTCATGAGGTCGCCAATGTATTTCTGGAGGAACTTGTTATTGTTGTCGAGCTTGTCGTGTTCTTCTCTGACCGCCTCAATGCGGTTGAAAATGGTGAGAAGCGAATCTTGGAGGGCCTTCGCATGTCTGGGCACAGGAACAGTCAGTAACCTTCCATTATTGTAACGAGATGGTAAAGGTGCTCACCTCTTCAGTTCCTCCCGCGCTTCTCTTCCAAGTGCTTCGATATCCTCGCTTGTCCTCCGTGGGCTCATGGCTCGCACATCATCAGGGCCAAATTCGGTGTCGTTGGGGCCAACAGCTGAGCTGTCCCGGGGAACCACCAGTGGTCCACTGCTCTTTCGGCTGGGTAAGCGAGGGCGAATTGGTGTCGGCTGGTGGATCTGGGGCTCGTCGTGTTCGTGATCAACGGAGGACGATGATGAACTCGATTGAGATCGCTCAATGTGTGGAGGAAGATGCGATTGTTCGCTGTGTTGGGCTTGGTGTTCGTTGTCCATGGCGTACAACGTTATTTGGTCTAGTCGCTATCGAAGGGATGTCTGGGTGAGAGAACTGCGTGGTGGTAAAGGAGGGGGTCGCGGGTGTTTTTCTTCTGGAAGAATTCGCTTGTGGTGTGTACCAAGGTGTGTAGCAAGTCCTGCCTGCAGAAGAGCGAGAAAGCGGCTCAAAAGGCAGATGTGGTTGAATTGAATAATACTTCGTCACCAGGTGCAAGTTTGAGAAATGGGGTCTTGCCACCACCAAGCAAGCAAGGTCAGGGCTCTAGGAGGCTTGCGAACAGTGGCGGGGAGAAGTCGAGGATGGGGAAGAAAGAGTCAGGTGGTTGCAAAGTTGGTAGCGGTGATGGGTAATGGTGGTGGTGGTGGTGTATATGGGGCGTGGACTATTGTGGAATGTAGGGGTATGGGTGGTTGTGTTCCGGAAGCAAGTAGGGTCCTACCGGTCTCACCAAGCAGGGACAGAGCCGGAGGCGGGATGATGGAAAGGAAGAGAGCAGATAAAAAGGAAC
>MPGH01000055.1:62485-142761 GCA_001937105.1 Colletotrichum chlorophyti | reverse complement strand
AAAAAAAAAAAAAAAAAAAAAAAAGGCGCGGTGGGCCACAAAGGGTACAGACGGTAAGGTATCGAATGGGGGGACCAGGTCTCGTGGGTGCGTGTGAGTGGGTTCTTTTTGGGCAACCTCCTCTCTGTTTATTTCCCTCGTCGTTCTCTTTGCCCACTTCGGTCTCTTGTCCCCTTGGCTTTTGGATCGTGGAACCGCTGGTTTTGGGGGGTCCTTTTTTTTTTTTTTTTTGGCTCTTCTCTTACTTTCGCTCCGATTACTGTTCCTTCAGGATGTGGGTCGACTGGCTATCAGAATTTGGGAAGTCAGAGAGAAAGAGAATAGGGCCCCAGAGAAACAGGTGAATCGTGGTGGGATTGTCGTGGGAGTAATACGGGATTGCGACGGACGGACGGCCGAGGTGTATGATGATGAATGGTGGATGGTGGTTGCGTCGACGGTCGTGGTAGCGCTAGCGTAGATAGGCGTACTGTAGTACTGTACTACAGAGGCAATGAATGGAGTAATGGGAACGGATGGATGGCGAATGGAAAACGAGGACCAGAGAGACCTGGGAAAGAAAGAAAGAAAAGGGGAAAATCGGTTGAGAACTGGCTGCCTTGGCTGAGTGGGTTTTACTCGATGTCGACGTTTACAGGCAGACAGCTCGTCGCGATCTGCGGTACTCCGGACGATAGTACTATAATGGATTGGATGGGATGTTCTTCTCAGACTCTGCGTGATGTGCCACTGTTGGACCTGTGGTGTCGATCGGCTTGGGGCCCGGGGGTGTAGGTTTCTGCCTTCATCCAATGTCCAATGACCAGTGTCATAGGACAGCGGTAAAAGTGAGGAGAATAAAATAAAATAAAATAAAGATAAAAATGAAAAAAGAGCAAGGGTTCTGGGCTTGGGAGCCTTGGGTTTGACTTTGGCCGTTCAGGTTCAGGCTCAGGGTGGTGGTGGATAGTGACAGGGGTCATGGAGGGGCGGACAGGGACAGCACCGGGACCGAAGAGGGAATCCGTGACGGGGTTCGGGTCAGGCTGAAGCGGTGTGGAGAAGAATGATGTTATCGCAACCGTCTCGTCGCCCTGTATGTATCGTCCAACGTTTTGACTTCTGGGCAGAGCAATGTACGACTACTTGTGACTGCCTGTTGATTTCTGTGTCGATGGAGGTTAGTCTTTCGACGAGATTTCCTGCGAGATTGGGAACAAAATCGGTCGAGATGAGGTATTCGATGACACGAGTGGGTTGATCATGTATGGTACGGCTCGGTACGATGCGGCGCCGGGTGCAATGCAATACGTGCCGAACGGACGTGTGCTTGCGGCGATTGTTGGGTTATGTGACGGATCTTGAGAAGCAGGTGGTAGGTGCATTGGTCGACGATGCAGTCTTCTAGCTTTGCAGGACGGAGCGGAACAGAGCACCACTGTAGCTGAGTTAGGCCAACTGAAGAAGAGCTGTTGCCAGGGTAAGTACTCCGACGACGTCCCGAAAACAGAGTGTGTCGTTGCTTAACAGAGTGCGACGGCAACCAGTGAGCGAACAAGTGACAGCCATATGAAGCCTGACCGGGTCAAAATAATCGACCAGGGGAATCACGGTGGAAGGTCGTGGACGGAGCTGCGAGGTAGAGGGTTGTTTAATTGTAGCGGATAATATTGGTGGTGGTGGTGGTGTCGATAGCGATGACGATGCTGATGATCGGGGTTCTGTGCTGCTATGCAGGCGACGGATCATCGAATCTTGACCCGACCAGGTTTCAGTGGCTGGTAACCCGGAAAGCAGCTTTGCCCTACGCAAACAGGAATAGCTATTGAGTTCTGTGCCTGTTGATGAAGATAACCGGAGGAGCAAGTGAGAAGCGACATGTGTGCTATGTATTATTGGGGGCTGTTGATTGTTGTTCGCGGAAAGAGGATCATGCCAATGCCAATGGATGCCATGCCGTGCGCAAGGTACACATGAGACAACAAGGTGGCTGGCTACCTGAATCTTGCGTGGCATCACTAGATTGATGAGGGTTTGCAATTGAGCAATAGCCACGTCGATTCGAAGTGGACTGGAATTCGATGGCCTTACTGCATACGTCTCTTGCCGATGAGACACAAGGTTTCCATTGTAACGGGACAACGGCGATGCGATGCGCGCAGCAGGAGAGAAGAAGGACGGACGGTGTTTGTGATTGTGTGCGCCTGAGACAGACGGATGCCCCAGTGTCAATTGAGCAGAAGTATCCCAGTTACAGTGTCTAACTACGTATTACAGCGCCAAGGGGGAAGAAAAAAATAAGTACCGCCGTAAGCCTTAGGAAGACCAAGGCGTGCAAGGGTACGTTGCACATACGTTGTACGTTGTATGGTGCTCTTTAATGCCTAAACCGTCCAAGTGCCCGGTCGAAAATGGAAGTTGCTTCTGACGGTTAGAGGCCTCTTCCTGCAGTCCTCCCCGGCGCTGTACGTTGTAGAGATACGACGGGCGGGGGGGAGAAAAGGGAAGGACTTGGTGGGAAAGAAGCTGCAGGGGACCTACCGTTTTCGCCGAAGCCCCTGGACATTGGGATATGTTACGTAGTGGCCGGCAGAGTGGAAACCAGGTACTCAAGGTCGCGAATGGAGTACCGAGTACGGATAGCATGTACACCACTTGAAGGAGAGTCCTCTTCCTTGGGGGTTTCGGCCAATGAGAGTTGGGCAACCGGGTTATGCGATCAGCGCAAACCTGAGGCATGATTCTCTGCCCACATGTCGCCCTGCCTTTCCTCACTGGCCGCGACGGTGAGCTGTAGTACAACGTATACTACAACTACAGTATGCAGGAAGGAGTTGAGGCACAAACCTGCATGTGCCATGTACTCCACGTTTCAACCTTCGTCGGTACGTTCCTCTCCACTTGACGTGAGGAAATTCTCGAGAGTCTTTCCCATTTCTTTTCATGCCATTGTCCGTAGCCTGGAAAGCTTTGGCCCTCCGGTCTTCGTGTCGAGTCATTCTGCAAATCCGCCCACTTGGTTGTTTTTGAGCCTCTCACGATACCACACCTCATTTTGTCTTCGCGAGAGGAGGGAATGGAGGAAAAGGGCAAGAGCGACCAGCCTATCCCATCATAAGATGCGTCTGTGTTGGTTGATCACTTTTACCATCCCCTGTTAACAGCGCAAGTACGGATACTGAAGTGGAATCTTACCACGACGGAGTCTTCCCGACGAACGTTCTTTCACTGCCCATTAGGGGGTTTTTTTTTTTCTTATCCCCTCAACTTCCCCATCTTTCACGAGTGCCAGCACAACACTAGCGATAACCAACTTGGTCGTTCAGCCATCCTCAAAACCCCTCATCTCGATCGCGTCTTCAAAGTCGGCTCCTTTGCTCTCCCACCCTCCCACTCTCCCGGCCTTGAGATCACCGGTCATCTTTCGTGGTCTGTACGACCGTCGGCGATCCTTTTGCCGATTCCCTTTGCTTCGACTCTGTAGTGTAGGGATATCCGGCCTCTAGCACCTGTCCTGCCTCCCGCATGCGCATCCACATGACGAAGGAGAGACAATGACCTCTGCCATGGACGCAAAAGAAACGACCAACCCAACGGGCATAGAAAGAGCAAGAATGGCTGGCCTCTCGCTACTCCAGCACGACGTACTCAACTCCACGTGTGAGAGAGGCGTCGTACACCACCGCGGCACAACTGTAACGGTACAACTATCGGAACTTCAACTGCACCCACGAGCATCGAATCAACCCCTGCGCGCAGAGTCAGTCGTAGTACAGGTACCTTCTATACTTTGTTCCTGCGGGAGCATTCCCGCCGCCAGACCCCTGCCTCCCAAAATTGGCTGATCAACATCTGTGACGCCATACCCTCCAAGGACAAGACTGCCAACTCCCATCTCCACCTTTGTACGACGAATGAAGCGGAAACCCAAAGTTTGATTCTCTGATGAAATCGCCCTTTTGTCGCCAAGTCAAGCGCTTGCCCGTTGACTGGCGCGCGACCATCCCCGCCGCCCACTTCCGGCAGCCAGCAGCCGGTTTGGCGGCTTTGCCGTCCCTCTGTGGCTACGGCCTTTTCTCCCTTCACGACACGACTCCATCAGTCAATAGGTACTGAATGGTGGTCGGCCGTAGAGGGCACCTCGCCATACCGTAGGGTTATCGGTATTATACTTACGCCGTAGTGGCCGTACAAGCATGCCAAGGACTTGTAACATCATGACAGGTGTACCTATTCGCGGCGGATACTGGTACATTGGCCATGATGCCCAACATGGGCGGATTCCAAATCCCATGTTGATTCCACCGTTGCCCCTCACAGTCCTTCCGGAAGCCAACCAGCCAGTCAGTCACCAACGCATGGAGAGACACATTTCATCGTCGTCGGGCATCACGCATCGCAGGGCAGGACAGGGGACCACGCTACCGCTCCCGCTACCGCTACTTGCGTCGACGACTTGACGCTACGGGGCCCAGGGGATGGGGGCACGGGAGGGTAGCGCGTCGACGCCGGAAGGTCCTGGTGAGGTGAGGTGAGGTTAGGTGGGGGTCTTCCCTTGTCCCTATCCACCTACCACCAGCACCATCCCGCCCGACTGTCTCCCTTGTCCTTTCTCTCGTGATGATTAGGTTTTGTCGCTCGCTCTATCGACAAGGTCACTCATCGTGTGATCACGATGACGAGGTGGCCTCGATCATTCCCCGTCAACTTCGGACTCCCAACTCGGCGGCTCAGGGCCGAAAATGTGGCTTCGGTGTACGGTATCGGCCTTGCCGCTGTGTAACCCCGGTCCTCGATGATATCCAAGACCGAAGGCGCAAGCCACGATCTTTGTAGCTGGTCATCGTCACATCTCGGGATACCGCCGTCCGACAAATGTGACAGGATCCCTCCCACACCAGGACAAAGGGTCGCGAGCCTACGGATACAAAGTACCGTTTGTCAAGGCCTCCCTTCCCCAAGGGCCCCCATACCAGTCATCATTTGGCTTTCCGACACCCACTCGAAGCCCTCTCGGCCCCGTTCCTACATTAGAACAGCATGCCGGCCCAGGTCTTAAGTGGCACCAATGTCACTGCACACAGCGCGTCTCCACCGCGCACTACATTAGCTGCCCCCCGCCACGGGTTTTGCTGGTACTGCAGACAAGGACACCTCTGTAGCATTCAAGGCGGCAAGGAAGCGTACGCCGGCGAGAAATCCGAGTTGTATCACCGACGACCTGCCTATGTGTTGCTGGCCTGCTTGAAACGGTGCGCTGTCCATGCGACATTGAAATCCAACAGAAAATCCCAAAAAGGGACAATGGGGGGAGTAGCATAACCTTCTTGAGTTTTCGATCAGGGGCCCCGGGAACGAGAAACGACGATCTCGAGAGCCATTTCTCGCTTCGTCTCGCGCAGAGTTCATCGGCCCCTGGTCGTCCTTTTTTTCGGGGCCTCATTTCTCCAAACCCTCGCTCGTGCGATATTAACACTCCGATTCTAATAAGGTTCTCCCGTCTTCCAAATGTCTGATTCTGACATCCATGCGCTGGAGACCTACAGCGAAGTAATCCGCAGTGTACATCGTACAGGTACAGCACATGGCTCCTCGCCTCGGCAACGGGCACTGGCGCGCGCCCATACTCGAACCCCACTCCTCCTGTCATTCCGGCTTTCGCCTGCGCCCCAAGGCTCATGCCACCGCCACAACCGTCGGACTCGAGCTTTAAACTCGTTTTCCACCACCCACTCAGAACATCAGGAAACCTGACACACAGAGAAATCGTTCGGGCAATGTCCCCCGGAGTTCATGACACCGGCCGAGTGATGTCATCAGACCAGCGAGCTAGCTCTGTGTCTCCTACCCTCGGCCTCTCAGGCCTCCCTTCCGTTTTCTCACCCGTGCCCCGTCCGTCCAGTCACGGCTCAGCTCAGCCCTCTTGTTGCCGCTCGTTCAACCCCACAAACCTCCACACCTCCTCGCCTTACCAAAGTCGCGGCGAAACAGTGCATGGGCTGGGCTGGTACCGTGTACGTTGTACGTTGTAGGCAAGTCCCTAGTATTGACGTTCACCGCATCGTCATCCCAACTCAGTCATGCCGTCGCCAATGTTGTTTCAAAAAAGCCCAATAACCCCGACTATGGAAACAGCCATGACAGAGTCAGTCGTCATGTCAAGGGAGCCTCACCAACGGCGCGCCAATGGAAGGAGACATCTACTTGATGCTGGAGTATGGCAGCCGATTGTCCCATGGCCTCGCCCTGCTGTTCACAGGCCTGAACAACACCGACTGGTTAGGATGAGATTCGCCTGATCGTACGTAGTACCACTCCTGTCCAGCAAACCCCCTCCCTCAGATCTACCGCACTTGTTCCTCGTTCGTCCGGGCCTGTGAGCACATCATCTCCATTCGCTCAGGCGGCATAAATGATGACGGGCAGAGATCATCGTCACCGACGCTTCGCCATGTCTTTGCAACTCCGCTCTCGCCCGCTGTCTCCGACATTCTCGTCCGGAGCAACCCAGTGCGTCGGAAATGGTGAGCGGACAGGATCATCACGACTACGTGCCTCAGGGATTGTGGGTAACTGGTCTCATCCTCTGACTCTTCACTCCTCCCTCCGGGTTGCTAACGACCCCATCGCCAGTGCAATGGTTGGACGAACAGCCACCCCACTGCAGGCCCTCTCTCTTGAACGGGGTTTACCATTCCGTGCTCCCAGCTTTGACTTTCTGAGGACCAACACTCACTCATACACCACCAGCAAGACCAAGCACTCGGGCTACCCCTTGCACTACGTTGCCCGCCTAGCCTGCCCTGCTCTGAGCTTGGAACTTCACCCAGCATGTTCCTAGACGTCACAATTTCACCTTCATTCGATCGAGGTTATCCTCAACGTCCCAAGCGTCCGAAATCATAATCCGGAAAACCAATGAAAGGCAAAAGGAAAACAGGGAACACGCCCCGTCTCCAAGTCCCGCATGCCACACGCCGCATCTTTTTGAAGAAACCTGGAATGTGAGAATGGCATTCTCCCAGAATCATCCGAAAGGCGGAAAACTCTCCCATCCTCAAAGGCAGGCCTTTGGCAATTTCCCAAGTTCTGTTCCTCGACAGACCCTTTTTTTTTTTTTCCTTCCTTGTTGGGCCTCCCCTTTTTCAAAGTCACTGCACCTCGCATTTCCTCCCCCCCCCTTCAAGATTCCCAACGGGGCATTAAGGAGAAGCGATCGGCGCTGCCCAGCATGAGTGGTAGCGCCCGGCACTCGAGAACAACAGGGTGACGATCCCACAATAAGCCCGACTCAGCCGATCGTCCTCGGGCCAATGGCATTTCCGGCACGGGGATCGTCATCAAACTTGAAATCCAAGATTGTCGGTGTTTCCTGTCATTGAATGGAACTGCACACGGGTTCAAAGGCCGGTGGGATCGTTGCCACTGCAACATACACTTCGCACTATCATCTTAACACGCCCTGCCTGAATGTGAAGCATGTTGTTCCTCATTGGCAGCAGTTCGTGCACAGCTCTTCTTCTCTCTCCTCTTCCTCATTGCTCTCGAAGGATGAACACCATCGTTGGGACCGGTCCCATGACTTTGTTGCCTTGAGCCAGGCCCCGCCCCCAAGANTTTTTTTTTTTTTTTTTTTTTTTTTGGCCGCCAACCCCCTCGTTGTTCCCGCGTTTTCCCTGCATCCTGCCATGTGCCACGGCTCGTTTCTTCACCCTCACCCCGCCAGTGTTGGTAAAAGCCCCCTCCTTCAAGGTGGTTACACATTTCAATCTTTGCTTCCGCCCCAGCACCCTAAATAGACCACCATGCTGTGGTTGATCTCCCCTCGGGCCTGTCACATCCGCGACAGGTCTCCCTGAAATACATGCAAGCGTATCGGACCTGACTGAAGAGAGGCCGGGCCACAGCAGAGGAAGGTCAGATGAGACTCGGACGGCGACTTTCCATAACCGCAGACGCGCAATTCTCTCAAAAGCTAATGCTGCCCAGCGGGACATGCAGCCGGGCTTCAACATCCATCCATGTCAATGGCTATCTTTCCCTCCGTTCCCATGTTCAGTCATTTCGCCGTCCGGTGCCGTGTCGGCCGTATGTGACCGTGTTTTTTTCTTGGCTATTGCCACAACTGCTGATTGTCGCGTGGCTACAAGTCTTGGCCCGCCAAGTGAACGGGCTGTTCCAAGTCTGGTGTACATCATGATCACCGTCGAACGCCGTTGCGTATTCGTCCTTGACCCAAGGGCACTTTCTCGGCGGTCCGGACAGGAAACGCACACAGCCGCACGCTTAGTCTGATCAGCCACCGGCCCCGGGACGTCACGGTTTCCCTTCGGCCGCCTTCTGTGTTGTGGCCACTGGAGGCGAGAAAAAAAAGAACAGACACGCGGCGTGAGAGGAGGGGAAAAGATGGAGAAACCACAGTCAGCGCGTGACTGCACATAGTGGGACCCGCGTCATCTTCGCGTGTCGTCCCTTTGGAAGCATGACGGACACAAGAGATAGGGGGGACCATCCAATATTCGATTCAGGTTCGATTTGTTGAGGTAGCTGAGCAAACCCTCCGCCCCACGCGGGTTTCGGGAGTCGACAAAGAGAAGCAAGAGTGATGATTGATTTGCCGGTCCCAAACGCGCGAGGTTCCCTGCCGCGCCCCAGACGATGAAGCTTAATCCGGAGGTGTTTTCCCCTTCCAGTTGCGGTGTTTAATTGTTGTTTTTTTATTTCATTTTATGTGTCCTTTATTCCCCTCCATCTTTCTTAAGTATCCGGGGGAATTGAGTCAATTCGACGGGCGCTGAACGGCGCATAATTTGAGCAAGCGGCTGTTCTTCTGCGATTTGAGTCAGTTTGGCGCCATCAAGCAAGAGCTTGCATTGCCGCAGGTGAGGGATTCCTGTCCCGAGGTGAGATGTTGTACGTAGATGGAGAAACTCTAGAAAAGCTGACACGGGGGAACAATGAGACACGGATGGGAACGGCGGAAAGAAGAAAAGTTTAATGAATTCTGCAGCATCGTGTCTTCCACCAGCACCAGCGCCTTCTCTGCCCTGGTGGACTTGCGGGCCTTTCCACTCTGCATCAACATAGAGTTTCTTTGTGTTGCAAGGCGCTGCTTCCCTCGCACTTTTCCCTGCGGGAACTGAGCTTCTCCGGTCAGGGAACACTTTGATTCTTGCGCATTTCCCGTAGAGGCTGGTTGATGGATGAGACGGGGTTTCGAGATGAGACGACGAGGGGATCGCACACCTTCTGTCACCCGTCCGGACTGCATGAGATTGATGAACGGCCGAAAGACTGGGAGGGGAGAAAAGTTTAGGAGAAAAAGGAAGAGGCTTACGATACAATGGCTTCATGTATGACCACTCCACCGTGACCTGCTGGTGAAAGGGACGGTATGATAGGCTCCTACGGGATCCGGATTCCTTGAAAAAGCTTACTGGGGAGAGGGTGTGTCAAATTTTATAGTTCTTCAGCTTGATCGTGTACATCGGTTGTATGACGGCCTGGGCTACCGGAGTTCAGTTACGTGGGGTAAAAAGAAAAGTCGATTGGGCACACCCTCTTGGCCGGAATCAACTCCTGAGGANNNNGGACGATGCGGTGTCACGTTTAGAAGATGCAGCGAGAGAGTTTGTTCCGCTCACCGCGGTCTCGGAAGGTTTGTGCGGACGGCATGGTCCGCTGTCGTCGTGTTCGTTGCTTCTTCGTTCGGCTCTGTTGGCCGGTCTTTCTCGTGACGAGGCTGGGTTTTGGCCGGTGGAGGATTTTAGTTTCTCTGCGGCTTGCTGAATGTGCGTAGAAGCTCTAGAGGTCCTTAGTGTCGATGTATTTCTCTGGCTGGAGTCGCAGTTGGTAAGAATGAGGGTTGTGAAAGGCTTGCCGTGAACGTGATATCGAGCAATGGAATAACGTCTACTGCTGACCACTCTTTCGACGTCAGGCGGGTCGTCGGCTTGCTTGAGATAGTTCCCAAGGAAACTCTTACTTTCGATTTGTTAACTTTTCTAAGGCTCAGCTCATGACCACGACATGCTTGCTCGTGGATGATTCTGTCAACGCAACTTGGAGTTTAGTCAGGTTGGATTCAACCAGATACTGCTAGAAAACGATAGGTTCAGCTCGAGCTACAAGCATGTTTCGCTATTCCTTGTCATCGTTCGCTCTCGTCATCCTATTTCTCCGTGCGTCAGGCAAGAAGGGTTCAAGATTTATTGTTGCTATTCATGTGAACATAACGCCCGCCGGAACACGAACAATCTTCCAACTATGGGTTAGTTGAAGTTTGAGGCTCTCAAGTCTCTCATCACGGTGAACGATAGCTGAAGTCATTTGTCCTTTCGGTACAGATGGATATGGGGAAGGTGGACTAGTTCTTTACGGGGTTCTGTTGCTCATTGACACCTTGGGCTTGGTGTTTTGACCCGAGCGGGCATATCAGGTGAAAGGGAAGACGTGAGCATGTTTGAGTCACAGACATCATGTTCTTGACGCTTGTCCTAGTCAGCGTTGATGAGTTGATTGCATTCTTTGCACCTCGTTTGCTTGGTTACACACGTCATGTGTTCACAGCCGTCCTTCTGTTAATCTTCCGGCCGCTAGACACGAGTTATCAGTTTTAATTCGCAGAACGTATTAGGTACTGTTTACTTTCCCAAGCTGTGGATGGTTGTAAATACAACCACGCCAGTTCCACGGTTGCTTTACCTGGAGGAAGACTCTCAGCTTCATGTAGTTTGTCTTGTTCTTCTGCATTGGCTTGTTTGAGTCGACACGCCATAACTGCCGACTGAGGGGAGCTCAAAGGCTCTCCGGACTAACAACAAGCAGTCAAGTCAGAACTTTTTGGACCCTCGACGCCTTCTGGCTTCTCAATTCTAGTCACGAAGGTATGTCGATACCCTAATTTCATTGTCTGATTTTCAAGTACCGGCGTATATCTTCGTGCTTCGAATGCCAGTGAGAACTGGCGCGTCGTCAGTTTTACGAATACAGAAAACCTCGGATTCCACATTCATTGAGGACAACAGCTAGAAGTTACGTGGACCGCGGCAGCTTTAGTCTGAATAGCCAGCCGCCAAGCAGTGACAAAGGCTGAGTCTTCGTGGTCAAGTCCAACGAAGGGCGTGAAAGAGATGTTCCGTGACCTTAGCACTACTCTCAAATGTATAATCTAACATGTTCTAGAGATTGATATTGCCTAGACCTGATGACATCTCATTTTGCCCACGTGCCTCCTAAAGATGTAAGATTTGGCTTGTGCTCTTTCGAGCCTCAAAATGCATGTCTTCACGGCTCACTCTAGAGTTGCTAGTCAAAAGGACTTCCTCGTAATCTGAGGCTGATGGGTTGATGTGAGATCTTGAGCTTGTACGGCTTTCGAACGACCTTGGTTGTGAGGCTTACGTTTCTTTAATGCAACGTCCACCGTGTGGTCTTGGAACATCTCAGGATTCAGTAGCAGATATGAGCATACAATCTGACGGCTTGATCACTCGAGGGCGCTCCAATCCTTTGGTTGTGCTATGCAACGAAGCATCTGATGAACGGCGTAAACGTTGTGGAATGGGTTGCAGCACATCGACATGTAATAGTCACGTTCGCGTCTCCAATCGTTTCTTATCTACCTCGTGAACAAACAGAGAAGGCCGATGGTCACTTTTGAGGAGATACTACTAGCCTCTAAGTAATGGCCTATGAATTGTTGGAAACCTATGAGAGGTACTGATCCAACTCTTTCCGTGTTGTTGAACCAAGTGGCCTTGGCAAGCTGTTCCTAGTCGCTTGGCAATGTGGGTTGGATAGGTTTAGTTGCTTTCCGTAACTGGCAACCAAGAACGAAGTTGACAAGGTCTATATCCTAAGAGCAACGCATACAACTCAACCACAAACAACTTGAAACAAAATCGTTAACTCGGACAAGGTGCCTTGAAAGTCATGATTAAAGATTCAGGATACCGACATGGACCCGCTTATGCAGCTCTCTGATTAGTCAGTCCTAAACTGCGATGCCGGTTAGCCGATACCCTAAGTTGACTACGGGGACTCATGAAGTCACTTCCGCGTCTCCCCCTTCATGTCGTTGCTCGTGTTTGGCCCGAAAAGAACAGCAAAACCATGAACCGCCCTTCTAGAACGGACGAACCCTACGAAGGGGAGGGCTACAACCAGAGCCCGAACCCGCTGTCCAACGACCTCACCACGAACGAGGACCTCAACGGCCTTGTCAATACCAGGGAGCTAGAACCCGGCCGAAACGGTCAACCGCTGCCGGAAGGGGGAACCGGGCTCCCAGATGCTGAAGTTTCTAATCCTGACGAAGACAAGAGCAACAAGGTCTCCGATACGGCGGCTCAGGCCGCATCGACCAAGACAGTCCTTCTTGGTCAACCCGGGGGAGAGGAGGTCCAAGCGACCACTCTCCCTACCCTTCATTCACAATATTTACCTTCTCGCAACGAGGTCGCCACTGCGGGAAACGTCCGCATCCCGGTCTTTGAACGCGTCAAGAACGCCGTCGTGAAGTTTGGGTCCTTCGTCGGCCCTGGGTTCATGATCGCGGTCGCCTACAGTAACAAGACACCGGAGCCCCTGCGTTTGATCCAAGAGTGCGAGCTGACCTGAGCCCTCACACTAATAGTCGACCCCGGGAACTACGCAACCGACGTCGCTGCAGGCGCAAGTTACCGCTTCCGGTTGCTGTTCGTTGTGCTGCTGGCCAACCTCTTTGCCATCTTTCTCCAATGTCTATGTATCAAGCTCGGCACAGTCACCGGGCTCAACCTGGCCGAGGCCTGCCGGGCGTTCCTGCCGCGCTGGCTGAACTACATCTTGTACATCTTTGCAGAGGTCGCCATCATAGCAACCGATATTGCAGAGGTGAGTCGTTTCCCCGTCTCTTTAGCTGAAAAGCGGCGCTACCTTGATATGATTTCACCGTCGTTGTGAGTTGTGGTAGGCTGAGCCTTACGTCCAGGTGATCGGCTTCGCCATCGGCTTGAATCTTCTCGTCCCCGCGGTACCCCTTGTGGCTGGATGTGCGATCTCGATTCTCGACGTCATGATCATTCTCGTATTCTATCGGCCGCACGGGTCCATGAGAGGCCTCCGGATATTCGAGTACTTCATTATCGGCCTGGTGTTGGGCGTAGTCGTGTGCTTCTGTATCCAGCTCTCCCTCATCCGGGAGACACCCGTGGGGGAGGTCTTCCAGGGGTATTTGCCTTCGCATGCTGTCGTCGAGTCACAAGGGTGCGTGTTTTCTTTAAAAACCCCTTTCCCCCACCAGAGTAGTGTCTGAGTTTGTCCAGTCTATACCAAGCTTGTGGGATCCTGGGTGCCACCGTTATGCCGCACAGTCTCTATCTCGGCTCCGGCATCGTGCAAGCGCGACTTCGAGAATACGACGAGAAGCACAACCTGATGCCGCCTGAGATGGAAGAGGACGTTGCCGAAGACGGCGTTGAGAAGAGCTACTACGTCCCGTCCGCCAAGGCCATTAAACACTCTCTCAAAACGTCGTCGGCCGAACTGAGCATCTCGCTCTTCACGTTCGCCCTATTCGTCAACTCCGCCATCCTGATAGTGGCGGGCGTCTCCCTGTACGGCAACGCGGACGCCGCGGACGCCGACATCTTCAGCATCCACCAGCTTCTCACTGACTCTATTTCGAAAGCGGCCGGCACCGTCTTCGCTCTCGCGCTCTTACTCTCGGGCGTGTCCGCCGGCATCGTGTGCACGATCGCGGGGCAGATGGTCAGCGAGGGCGCCGTGAACTGGAAGATGCGCCCCTGGCTACGCCGTCTGGTGACGCGGAGCATCAGCGTCACGCCCAGCATCGTCATCGCCGGGGCGGTTGGCCGTAAGGGCGTCAGCGACGCTCTCAACGCGTCTCAGGTTGTGCTCAGCGTGGTTTTGCCGTTCGTCACGGCGCCGCTGATTTACTTCACCTGCAGGAACAAGTACATGACTGTCCGGGACGGTGGGGCTCGGTTTCGGGGAGGATCCGACAGCGAGGCGACGGGGCCCAACGGCGGTGAAGGTCTGGTTAAGATGGCAAACTCGTGGTACACGATCGTCCTTGCGGTTATTGTATGGATTATAATGGCGGCTATGAACGTCGCCAACCTGGTATTGCTCGGGAAGGGTGAGTGAATGAAGGGGAAGAGCAGAATGCTCGGTGAGGAGCAAAGTCTGCTAGGGGGCGTGTGTGGAGCGGGATGCTGGGTTCGTTTGCATCTCAGCGGTCTTTCTCCCTGGGTCTTTTTTCTACTTCGACCCTGTTCCATTGCCGTGTTTCGTTTTGATTTTATCCAAGTTACGCCTCGACTCGGGTTAAGATTCCCGCTGTTATGAGGCCTCGTTCAACACGAACTTCTGGGGGCTTTCACGCAGCTGAATGAGGCGCAACCCTCACAGAATCATCAAATCTTCATTAGTCACACAAGTTTTATGCTGAAGCCTTAGGATCTAAGGTATAGTGTTACATGCCATTTGTGTATAGAGATTGGACCATGACTATTCTTGGCGTCGAATCAGAGTGACATTGTCGCCCCCGCTCAGACCTTTGCATCTAAACTAAGAATCCCACCACCACTATCAAAGTCTTGTCGAGTACTCAAGAACTAAGTGTCTTGGGAAGAACGTCCCCTCTCATAATGTGTCCACCCCAAAGTCCAGGCCAGAAAGACTTTTCGACAGCCAGTCGGCATTCGGTGTGGGGTGCGCTCATCGCCTAGTATCCAAGCAGATCCGATGACATGTCAAATGTAAGCGCGACAAGCATGCCCTAGGGACTTACTGCACAGGCGCTCCTTTGCAACGGCACGTAAAGCACTTCCGCCTTCGATGTGAGGGAATGCCGTGGGGCCATCGAAATCCGCCTTGCTCGCACTGATGCCGCCTTTGGCGAAGGAGTCGTAGACTGCTCTTTGATCATGAACATCCGTCTTCGCTGCAATAGCCATTAGACCATCCGTCTACGAAATGTTCAGAGGGCCTCGTACGCCCAGGTCATCGTCATGTTGGAGATCATCAACAATCGCAAACTGAGCAAGGTGGACAAGGCTTTGCCTTGATTGATGGTCAACGTCACCTCAACGTCACATTCATCATTGTCAAAAGATCATAGAAACTATGATTTCGGCACTCCTACACGACCAGCCCAGTAATCAGAAGGGGATGCATCAAGACTGGAATTGATGATCGAGCAACGCGCGCACGGAGGCGTTGTTTCTCGGCCTACTGACGTCGAGCCGCCTCGTTCTCTGCCACCGCAATCTCGCTGACAACTCCGTACTTGATCCATAGATGCTTTGCTAGCCAGGAGTGCTTTCGAGAATACCCAGCTTTGAAGGGCTATCCCTCTGCCTATCATCTTCATAAATATACCGTGCAAGGTTCCGGTTTTCACTCGTCATCGGCTGATATTGTAGTGTGGCTTAACTGGAAATGGCTGAGCCACATTTCGGATGAATTCGGAATAAGGATGAAAGCTGAGTTGAGAATGAAACTCGAGTCAACCACCGAGATCACATCTGAGAGAAGACGGCCCGGACTAGTGACGAGCCAAAACGTCGGCCTCGAGAAAGCTCTTGGTTGAAGTGGGAAATGTCCTCATATGTAAAGTATAGAAAAAGCCTACCCGATGCACCATTAATACCTAAAAAGGAAAAAAAAAAGGAAAAACTCTGAGGAAAAAAATAACATGTCGTCTCCTGTCGTCGCGGAGAACATCGTAAAATCCAAAATAAAACGCTGATGTCTGCGCCATTTAACCACCCTCTGCTCTTGGTTGTCTGTCTTGTCTGATCACGGTTCTCGCTGGTTGTCTTTAAATTTTTTTTTCTTCGTTTCTTTGTCCGCAGAAGTCCGCTATTGGACTTCCTTTTCCTTGCCCTTTTCGTTTGTTGCGGCGTCGTCTTCTTGGTACAGACCGTGCTCGTCAATGTACTTGATTACCTCGGCCGGGATGAGCTGTGGGCGTTGTAAGCGAACATTCAATTACAAGGGAGTGAAGAACAAAGATGATGAGCAGGAACGATGAACAAGAATGCCACAATAGAGTGATAGCGAGGAGTGTTACGGGGGAGAGAGATCCGAGGGAGACTTACGTAGTCAATGCTCATATTCCTCCTCAGCAACAGCCGAATCTTGGTGCTAGACACGTCGTTGGGAACGACTTGGGGGATGTAGTAAATCTGATCCTCGTACTCCTTCAGATTACCGAGAGCTTCGTCGATATTCACGCCAGCGCGCTCCAGCACAAAGGCGCCGAAGTCACCGAGGATGTGGCGCAGATCGGACGGTGACCACACGCCGGGCTGGCTCATGGTGTTGATCAGGTCGGCGCCGGCCAGAACGGCGATGCGGACGCGCTTGCCATTACAGCCGCCGCGCTTGACGTTGATTTCGTGCTCAAAGTGGTCGAGCACGACGGCGGTGGGCACGTATGCGGTCTGCTCGGCCTCCCACGGGTCCACCATGAGGAACTTGGAGGTCTGCTCGGCGGCGATCTCGCACATGCGGCGGCGGTGGCAGGCAGGCGCCAGGCCGCGCTTCTTGTAGGCATCGGAGACGGGGCTGAGGTAGGAGCCGATCAGCTCGAAGTTGGTGTTGTAGCGGACGTAGTCGGCGGCCATGACGGCCATGCGGAGGTGGAGGAAGGTGATGGGGCTGTAGGATCCCGGCGCTACGAGGACGAGGGGCTCGCGGTCGGGCTCGGATTGCTGCAGGCGGAGCCGGTGGTCGGGGAAGGAGTAACCGGGAGGCGTCATGGCCTCGATCGTCTCGGCGGTCGCCACCATGCTGGGCAACGCGGGTCGGAAGGACGGCGGGGTGCGCGGGATGTGGAGTGGTCGGATCCCGTCGTGTCGTCCTTGGTGTATTCTTGCCGGAATACGAGGGAGACGGATACGGCGGGGGATAGCGGAGAGGGACGTGGTGGGAGGAGGGAGGGAAGACGAGGCTCTTCCGGGTATTCGGTGGAGCTAAATGGAGGTGTCTCGGCAGACGGCTGTCGGTCGGTGTCTGGCGTAGGGAGGCGCGCGACGGAGAATGACGGGTTGAAACCTGCTTACTGTTGGCAGGAGAAGGGCAAATTCGTCAGCCTTGCCGCCATCGACGTCATGCGAGAATCGCGGCGATCAAGGTACAACACATACCTGTCCGACACAGTTCGGAGATGGATTGGATCTGGTATCGCACGGGCGTTTTCCTTGGAACGACGAAAGGCAGGAATGAGAGGTGTCGGTGGCCGTTGAGGTTGTTGAGTTATGAGCAGAGTTGAGTTGAGTTGGATTGAATTGCGTGACTAAGAACCCGAGTTAGGTTTGGCATGACATTGAGACCTCTGGGGGGGCTGTAAAATATCTCGTTTAGTAACCTGCCTGGTTCCAGGCTCAGCAGGCGAGACTCGTCTGGTGCAGGTGTGGTGGAGCTGACCGTACTGTACCGTAGCTTAGGTAGACTTTGTGAGGTAGAGCGAGGTACCTCAGGTAGTGCGACAGCGGGGTTCGCGTTTCCTGTCACTTTTGGCGGGATCTCCCGTCCTTTCTGGTAGATGCCGTGAAAGGATTTACGGGAAGCTGGTTTCATACGATCCCCTTCTTTTCTTTTAAAATGGAGAAAGAAGCCTGGAGAGTAGCTTGAAGAATAGTTTGAGCGACAGGATGAATTGGCAGAACTACAACAATGCAGGGCCACGAAGGCCTCCGGCGCACTTCCCATGCACCGTCTTCGCATCGAGGGGTCGGAGGGGCTATCTCACTTTGCTTTAGTCAGCTGTCGACCCCGCCGCGGGACAGACTTTGATTGGCTGGGATGTCGTCGGGGCTGTCGGAGAAAAACCGGGTCAAGGGCGGAATTGCAGTTCAGGGCCGCCGGCCGTAGGTCCGATCACGACATGTCCGTTCTCGCTCTCCTGTCCTCCACCCAGGCAACAACCCAACGTTCAATGGTCATTGTAAACCGTCACCAGACACTGAGTCTGTTGGATAGTTTTTTCTTCGTTCCCATGGCGCTTTGCTTCGATTTGCATCGTCCAATAGGCAGTGCATGCTCAAAAGTTTACGCTTCTCCAAGCGTCATAGGACCGACGACTGTCGTGATAAAGTGAGCACTGGCCGAAACGCAATTGCCGAGACGAAATGAGGGGTACTGGGTACGACGGCACGCGCATTGGTTGTGCGATTGACGGCAACAACGCCGTCGGCATGAGCCGATATCCCCGGATGACTCGTTTCGAACACTCTACAGCGACCTAGCTGATTGGAATCAGAGTTGCGACTCCCAGCTTGAACCAACTCAACTATCCTGGAACGACTGATTATGGGCATCAAGATTACCCGCTTGCCCAGTAATGGTGTCGGGTTCTGTCTATCCAACAGATGAGGAACGCGAGCTGTTCGTGTTCATCTACCCATGTATTGAATATCCCCCTACTCTACGACATCGTCCCCCTTTGTCACACATCTTCTTGGATCATCTTCCTTCAGCTTTTTGGAGACTCCCATTATCTGCAGGTATGCCCCCTCTCATAGTTGGGCCTGAACACACCATAGGCTACTTGTTGAGAGGCGCAGTTGGCTAAACAGTGCAAACCGCACACCACGTGGACAAGAAACATGCCAGCGACCTTGGCTTCGCAGAGGATGTCTCACAGGACAATTAATTCAATAAGAAACAAAAAAGACGATCAAAGGATGAATGAAACCAGGCCGAACCGGAAGTTTTGGAAAGGCGACCCCAGAGCCTGTTGACCACGTGACTCAACTCATCCCACGGCTTCAAAGCCCTCTCTCACGTTTTTTTCAGGCGTCTCAACGCTATCGATACCCCCTGGCCCCTCATCCTCCGACATCGCCCCCTTCAGTTCTATCGTGATCTAATGGCATGAGGACTATCCCAAAGTCCTCCGGCAGCGCGTTATCACAGTATGTACTTCCTTAACCGAGTCGCCTAAACATAACAGGACTTGATAGATTGCGTGCGGTGGAAGGATGAGGCGCCGGCCGGCCTTCATCTGGTAAATGATGACGAACTCCCGTCGTCTCCTCGCAAGGTCCAAGTTCCCCGAATCCCCAGCCAACACACACGGCTGCTATTACTGATCATCGTCACCCTAACTGAGGTTGAGATCGGACGACAGCCGCTCTGTCACATTGGCTAAGACTCTGCGAGACGGAGCTTCGAAATTCATCCTTCAAACGTGATGATGGCGGGCACCAAGTTTTTTTTCCAGATAGATATTTGTACTTACCCCTGGTGACATCGGATGGAAGTTATGGCGGGCTCACAACACAAATTGCGTTGTCGGCGACGGATACAGGAGAACCCTTGCCGGTCGGATCTTCAATCCTGTCCATCTATAAGAGACAGCACTGTCCGTTGTACCATCAGACTTAAATCGGAAAAGGATTCAATTTTTCTCCTCTATGGGTATGAGGCCAGAACAAAACAAAAATAAAAAAATAAAAATACATGCATCAGTACTGCAGCAGCGCCGCTCCCCTTTCGACGTGTCCCGCTCAACGAAAACCCATCACACACCCGACGACCAATTCGATGTCGCGCCGAAATTCATAAAACCTAGACCGTCCATCGACGTTGCGCCACAGCTCAGACATGGACGGGACAAGAAGCATCACAACCGCAAATTCATGAACCCGTCCACTTACGGCAACCATCACGTCTTACAGGTGGGAAGTTCAGCGGCCGATGGACGAAACTAAAACGCAACTCCCCAACCTTAAATAAGCCGCCCAAGAGAGAACACCCACCACCTGACCTCCATCGCGAAGAAGCAGTCCCCTCTTTTCCCCATGCGTATCCGAACACTCAACGTCACCCTAAACCGACTCTGTGACCTTCATCATCAATCTGAAGTCTCCAAGGAGTGCAGCTTTGACTTTCGTCATCCCGCCAGAGAAAATCCTCCGTCAACATCCTCCTCCCCCCCCCCTCCCCCCCCTTGTCCGTCGTCGCCCCTTCAATATCGCCCAAACACGCGCCAACGGAAACCCGCCAGGGATTCCCCACACGCGGTGCTGCCCCCTTTTTCGGACGACATCCCAATGATCATCCACCCCCGGCCAAACCGCCGTTCAACCCATTTCCCACCAATCGCCCTAGCATCATTCCGACTCTCCAAATGAACTGATTACCCAAAAAAGGAACGCTGGCTGGCTTCATCTACCATGTGCGGGTGAATGAGACATTGATCCTTCCGCAACGTAACCAGGCGCCAATTCAGGCCGCGGTACGTGAAGCTTTCAACAACCGATGAATGGTCCCCATCCACGGGACCCCCTTCCCCCCCCCCCGCCGGCCGGCCGGCCGGCCACACGTCCCCAAACCAGTCCACCAAACGACCTCCATGCCCGATCCAAACGGCGCCATCCTACATATGCATCCCCTTGGAGCTCACCCACGCCGTAACATCCCCTTCCAATAATACCCACTCCCTTTCGGTTTGCCGTTGCAGCCAGATGATGCTCGCTTGCCAGCATATCCGCCCTCTCCCACCGGTGACACGCTCCCCTTGATGCACACCATGCCGGTGGATCATCGCCGCGAGACAGCCGTCACCGGTGCAAAACATCAAACATGACCTGGACCTACAAAACCATTCCTCCGTCCCATCTCTCATGGTTTCTCTGATCTCTTGCCTCCTTCCCGCCTCCTCCAGCTAAACGCGAGCCGTTTCGCCCTCTCTCTTTCTTCTCCTTACCTCAACCCTTCGCCTCCCCCTTTTTTTTTTTCGGTTTCACTCTGTCTGGTTTATATTCTTTTTGTTTCAATCCCCTCAACCATGAAGGCATCAACAGCCCTCTTGGCCGCGGCCGCCCTCGTCTTCCAGGGCGCCGCAGCCCTGCCCTGCCAGGGCCCTTCGTAAGTACCGAACCCTCCCACTTGGCGCTTGGCCAACTCCTTCCGCATGGGCTAACCAAACAGGCTGTCATGCGGGACTGGCGCAACCAAGGTCTCCCGCGCCGATGCCGTCCCGTCCGCCTTCCCCGGCGCCGAGGGCTTCGGCCGCAACGCCGTCGGAGGCCGGACCGGAACGGTCTACAAGGTCACAAACCTCAAGTAAGCCCTTCCTCTCCCCTTTTCCATTCCCCACCGATAACTCCATGACCGGCCTTCCGACTCACACACAAATCATCAGCGACTCCGGCGCCGGTTCCCTCCGTGACGCGGTCTCCCAACCAAACCGCATCGTAGTCTTCGAAGTAGGCGGCGTCATCAACATCAAATCTCGCGTCGTCTTCTCCAAGAACCTGTACGTGGCAGGCCAAACCGCCCCTGGAGGTGTAAGTCACCCCCCTTACCCTGGTCCTCCCCATCCACCTAGACCCTGACACACGCCAAGGGCATCACAATCTACGGCAACGGCGTCTCCTTCTCCAACGCAAACGACGCCATCATCCGCCACATCCGAATCCGCATGGGCAAGTCCGGCGACAGCGGCAAGGACGCAATCACGATCGCGGACGGCTCCCGCATGATCTTCGACCACCTCTCCGTCTCCTGGGGCCGCGACGAGACCTTCTCCATCTCAGGCGACGTCACGAACGTGACAGTCGCAGACTCCATCATCGCCCAGGGTCTCGAGACCCACTCGTGCGGCGGGCTCATGCAGACCGACGGCGGCGTCTCCCTCTTCCGGAACCTCTACATCGACAACAAGACCCGCAACCCCAAGGTCAAGGGCGTCAACGACTTCCAGAACAACGTCATCTACAACTGGGGTGGCGGTGGCGGTTACATCGCCGGAGACTCCTCCGGCGCCAGCTACGCCAACATCATCAACAACTACTTCATCTCCGGCCCCTCCACGAGCGTCACCGCCTTCACCCGCGGCAACGAGAACTTCCGCGGCTACGTCAAGGACAACTTCTACGACTCCAACCGCGACGGCGTGCTCAACGGCGCAGCCCTCTGCGCCTCCACCACCTGCTACTCCAACATGGCCATCCAGACCACCGCCTTCGCCTACCCCGCGCCCGCGAAGCTCCTCACCCCCGCTGATGCCGTGAAGCACGTCTCGGACAAGGTTGGTGCCTCCATCGCCCGCGACGCTGTCGACGCCGCGCTAGTGAAAGAGCTTGCCTCCTATGGAAAGTCTGGAAAGCTCGTCTCGGACGAGGCGTCCATGGGCGGCCCTGGTACGATCGCCGCCGGCACGGCCAAGAAGGACACGGACGGTGACGGTATTCCGGACGAGTGGGAGACGGCCAATGGACTGAACCCCAACGATGCCTCAGACGGTATGAAAATTGGCGCTGGCGGCTATGCGAACCTCGAAATTTACGTTAACTCGCTTGCTCCGCCCGTCTACTGAACTCGTCTGAGCTGGGGTGCTTCTGAAGCGACCTGGAGGTGTAAGGACCATATTTGAATGGGAACCCTAGCTGTAAATAGCACCGTCTTGAACATATTTCTTGTGTATATTAACAATTACCCGAAATGTGACGGGGTACACGTCTTTTCAAGCAGCCTAATCATGACTGAGTCAAGCCCACTAACCTTTTACAGCCTCATCTCACCAGCCTCTGACACCCGCTCATGGCCGCCGACGACTTTTCAGCTCATATTTCGACGGAATTTATGCTCTTCATGCGGTCTGTAGTGGCACGGGACAACGTGAAAGAACTTGTGCCTGGACCTCTGACATTGCAAGGCTCTCAGACATATGTGAACAGGATGAGTGACCAACCGAGCTGCACCCGGATAATATACAAGCTCCCAAAAATAACCCTCCTAGACAAATCGATGCTCTGGTATTTCCTTCTCAAAGACATTCCGCTGATGCAATGGGTGATTTACTTCGAACTATTGGCATACAAGCAGCCAGAGTAATGGTCCCGAGTTCTTCACCTGCAAATGACAGCTTCCTTGAAGACAGCCTATATTCCGTGTCATAACCCGACGTATTGTGACGAGACAACCACTAGATCATATGGTAAATGATCCTCGCATCGCTCGAACATTACTCAGCCCTGTGGGCGATGTCAGCTCAAGCTCGCTTGTGTTGTGACTACCGGCGGCTTGAGTGTGACCATGTCGTCCATTGTAGACATGGTCTCGTTGATCGCCCTGAAGGGCTTGGATCTTGAAGCCGCCAATGCGAGATTTGGCCCGATTGTCGAGGCGAATCGGATGACGACTCCGCCAGTCGACCCATTCTTCCTTGAATGTCGACCAGCTAGTTGCGAAGAAAATTACGGCATTCCAGACTCCCTGTAGCGGCAAAACTGTTGCGCTGGCGACGGTGAGAGGGAAGCTGAGCACTGTCGGTCGGACCAGGTTGAATATTCTGTTAATAGAGCTCGGAGTCCACGTCACCAAAACGGAGATGGCAAATATGAAACTGGTGCGGAGGTACGCAAGTTTGACGGAGTCTAGTCGCCTCAGCCTTTCACAAAATCTTTTTCTAACTAAGCCAACTCGTTGGAAGAAGGATCGGCGTGGTTCTGGTGGCAGAGGACTGGAGGTACATGTGGTCTCGAAGCGTGGACTCGGCGGGTCCTCCAGGTCGTCACTAGTACGCCATGGGCGTTCGTGCTGAGTCCGTTGATCGGTTGAGGCACTACCATCCATCAAAACCCTCGAAGGCAGTTGTGGCACCCACGGCCGTGGAGTCATGGTAACAATCTGTACCTCTGTCACAGCGGTACCGTAGTAGAACTCGGTGCGGCCGGCGACATTCTGAGGAGTGTTAACGATAGGCCTGTCATGTTAGGGGATTTTGGTATGAGAATTAGACCTTTTCTGTGGAGTCACGCCCACCTGGATAGGAATGGCCTTTGCTGTTCATTTTGCGTTGGCCACTGAAGGTCAAATTGTGCAACTGGTTGCGATGATGGAAGACGTGGTAGCCGACGGCGGAGTAAATGATGGTCGAGCCGAAGATGCAGCACCAAACAGGTAAGTAGTAGGTGTAAATACGAAGCTTGCTATATTTTGAGTTGATCCAGCACCACAGCTGTAAGGCAGTCAGCACCGCTCTACCCTAGAAGTCGCCCCAAGACGGTGAGAGAAGGACACATACTGTCGCGTCTCCGTAAATGTAATCATTGGGCCCGTCAGGGCGAAGGAAAAGGCCTAAAAATGCTGGGATTGAGGGAATGCCAAAGCAGACCAAGCAGTACACCCACAAATATCGTCGAAAGGCAGCAGGGTTAGCGTTGGCGAAGAAAACGAGGAAGACGTTGACAGCCATGGCAAACGACCACCAAGGGTCAGATTGCATAAACCTGTTTCAAATCGCTTATTAGAGCTTCCAAGAAGAGGGGGGAAAGATAGGTTGACGAACATCTCGAGCAGAAATGCTTGAGCCTGACACGAAGAAGAACGTTCGCCAGCACGAATCCCATCATAGCCCATAGCACATGCTATGCTCGCACCGACGTTGGCGATAGAGGCGAATACGATGAAGAGGTTTGGAGTGGTTCGAAGACGCAAGAATGCCCAGTACGTGATGAATATCAGCGTGACGCCGAATAATGAAAGGGCCGCGCCGGTTCTTTCAAGGGCGATGACAACGTTTATTTCGCGCCGGGTAAGATCTGCTGAGGTCGCCCTTGCGATAACGACTGGTGATATGAACTTGTCCATGGCTTTGGACAAGGCTTGTGCCAGCAACTTCAATCGCCTTACTTCGACGAATTCGGATGTGGTGGAAGCCGAGCAACCTAGTGAAGAGGTCCTTGGATAGTACGTCAGATTCGAAATCTTCTCCTATGACACACTTGAATATGGGATAAGGGAAGGGCTATAACATACTCTATGTGTATTGCAGTAGTCGAACGACAAGCCGGAAAGCAGCAAGACTCGGCCGGTTTGACCGGAAGTATGTCCGTTGGGACCACAAGTGGGGTTGACAATGATGGTAGCGGTGGTACAAAGATATGGATGTTGGAGGAACAATGGGCGGTATTATCAAGTCGGAAGGTTATTATTTGAGGAAAGGATGGGTGCATTTGTCTCGTAAGCGTAGCAGAGAACTCGGAGGCCTAGAGACCGGAGCAAAACGTTGCGTTGCTGAATGGCGACTTCATTCCAAAAGTCGTTGGTGTTTGCGACATGAAGAAGTTCGAAGAGATGGGTGCGTCAAATATTGGGACAATAAGCCCAAGAAGAACGAACGGAGGACGAAAAACAGGCGGTAGACGAGGTCGTGTATCAATGTCGGGCACCCCAGGCTCGTAGCCTCAGATGATGGTAAAGCTTCACGACAAAGACGGACGAGGTTGAGTAAAGGAGAAGACTTGAACTGAATGTCTTGTTCAGGAGTCTTAGACGTTACACGGGCAGGAATGGTTGAAGGTATGACGCGTCTCCATGGATTGGTTGGCCAAGTGGCGGGCTGGGATGAGTGACAATCCGCCTTGCTTGATGTTCTTACAAGGCTTGGGCTGGAGTTCCGGATGATTGACTGGATGGCTATCTCAAAAGATCAGAGAGTGGTGAGGCCGCTCAGGGCTACCGGAGGTACCTTAGTTGAGGCTGCAGGATTCGAGAGGGATGCGAAGTCCTTTTTGGGGTTTCTAACTGGTGATTAATGTTAAAAAAAAGGTTTGAATATCTGACTTGGAAAAAAGAACATCTGGGGGTAGGGGCCGTGAATAATCGAGAAGGAGGATAGCTTGCTCGCCTTGGTTCAAGGCAGCCGGAGATGGAAAAGATGGATTGAGGCGCGAAAGGGAAGAAGAAGGAGGATGGACGAGAGAGATGAGAGTGTCGTCAAAGTGTGTCATTCGCCAAGAAATGAAGTCAAACGAGAGCAAGCGGAACTCCTGCCCTGACGTGGCGGGGACGAAGGAAGGTCGAGACACTGGAGGGACGCAAAGGGAAGGGACACAGAAGGAGGAAGGAGGACGAGGCATGGGAAGCCAGGCGACGGAGGAAAGAGCCGAGAATGGATACCTTCCCGAGGTTTGCTCCGAAGTTGGAGCTAGGGGAACGCATTGGAGTGAGAGAATGAAAGGGCAGATATTCCGTGAGCTTCAAGTATAACGTAGCCGAGGAGACAAGGCGTCCTGGAGATTTCTTCCTGACCAGGTTGAGGAGCGGCGGGTGAAGTTAGGAAGATGTGGCTGGTTTGCGTCGAGTCTACTTCCCGAGTCTGGGAGTAGACAGATTGAAGACTGAGATGTTGGTGGAAAGGGTCCAAATCCAAGCCACATGCTTTAAGTTCTTTTCCCCCAGATTTTACGAGGGGAAGGGGAGCAGCGGGCCACAAGGCTGCAGGAGGGGTGGGAATGGGACGTGGATTCTGTGGAGGAACGACTGGGCATCAATATTTAGGGACACATCATCAGTGTGTCGGCATCCCCGTCACAAACGCACACTCTTGCTGGTTTTCAGATGCAAGCCCGTGAATGAGTCTGTAGAAAAAGAAGTCTCGGCTCGGTAATGACACTGGGCAGCCGCCGGAGTGGCGGGACGATCACACCATAAGGTAATGCAAGGTAAGCCAAGCCATCTGCACCTGCATAAAAGAGGTAGGTAGCATCTCTGCCAATTGGGTCGGACCTATTTTTGCGCTTTCGGCGTCAGACTCGATGCCCTGGGCTCCTGTACACGGCTGGGCAAGTAATGGCCATGCCCTCGGTGTGCTATGGGACCAACATGTTCGGATAGAGAGCGAATATGTCACATATCTTCCGAGGCATGGGATGGGTGGAAAATGAAGAGGACTGACTTGAAGGCGGGGCGGGACGTGGCATCGCGAGAGAAAAACTTGAACAGTATTTGAGTATGGCATTCTCGAAGAGCATAGACAACGATCGCACTGCGAAAAGAAGAACCACGGATCAACCACAAAACACATACTCCAACAGAGGATAATTGTTCTTGTTATTCTTTCAAAGAAAAGCAATCAAACCGTTGAAAAGGGCTTAAAATGGGATACTGGTCAACAGCCATGTTTGTTCCACAAGCACAGTGCCACGGATGTCTGCCGCTGGCAATGTCCTACAAACACAGAGGCGGTCGATGCCGGTAGATCGACCTTTTGGTGGATGCTGGATAGGTCAGCCGGGAAAGACTATGAAATAAGTGGAGTGATCGTGGGTGTCTTTGGCATGGGGGTAAAGAGCCAAAGCCATTTGATAAATGCGAGGAGAGGGGTGGAGGGGAGGGAGGGAAATCAAATCATCTCCTCCGCGGATGGATGATTGGGCGACCGGACCGGTTTGAAGGGGAAGGTGCATGCAGCATCTCAGCCCTTCCTAGGAATTTCGTTGTTGCATGGAACGTACCGATGCTTGTACAACACTGTAGGGTAGTACTACCTCATGTAAGCAGGAGCAGAAGCAACGATGAGAAGAGAGGTGATTTGCAGAAGGTGCGTTTGGCCCGAAGCTGTTTGCCCTCTTTCCTTTTGCCTCTCCCCGACCCTTTCCACCACTTTAATTGGCGGTCATCCCGACGTCTTGGGCACCGTGAATAGGCAGATAGGACACTTACGGTAAGCAAGCGCAAGATGGCTTCGTCATGAATTTTCTACCTTAAGTGGCTTGAAGGCAAAACAGGCAAGATCTTTGTGCACGAGGTGAACACTTACCAGTCGCGAAGAGAGTTGAGAACCTCTTTCTTTAAGCAGCATAGGGAAATTATCGTGGAGCCTGGCTGTTGACCTTATCTTACACCAACATGGTATATAAGGCTCCTCAGGCTGCGTTTGCTCCCTTCCAGTTCAACGAGATTCACTCATTACCCGAATGAAGCACACAAAAGAACGAGCATATTCAAGCCATGATCTCTAGACATGATCCGATTCTTCCCTTTATGATAGAGAGCCAAAGCAGATGAATTTCGAACTTTCTCTCTTTTTTGGTCATATTTCTACAACTACGCATATGTAGCCACGACTGGAACCGAGAAATGAACAAGTTGGTTGGTCCAGAGGCAGGTGTTGAGTCTGGCAGTTCATAGATGCAAGCCACCCAACAACATCTCGTTCAAGGCTGCATGAATGGTTTGCATCCCTTCAACCTTTCCTCATCCTCGAAACGGCGAGAGTACTCATAATTAGGGTGCTGATGAGAGATGGCCAGTGAAATGGGAGAGGGCCATGACCACACGGAGCCTTTCCCACACCGCCGCTCATCCAAATTACTTTAACAAACACTATCCTAGCTTGCCATCGGCTAGTATGCGGAGAGCGAAATGTCTGTAGAGGCAATGCCCGACGCCGAAATGAGGAGCCAAGAGAAGCCGGGGAGCTAAGCAGCCATGTCTAAACGGCGCAGCACATCGGCCATGACACAACAGCTCTCTTGCGCCCAATAATATTCTAATGTGGACCATCTTAGTGCTTTTCAAACCTCCAAGCGGTGTCCTCTTCGCTTTCTGCAAATCGGGAAAGAGCAAAGGAATGAAAATGACAGTTCAAAATCACTTTTCACATTTCTCTCTATTTGGCCCATGCAATTCCCTATCGTGTGAGCCAGAAAAAAAAAGAAGAGAAATAAGAAAAAGAACGACACCTCCACTTTCAACAGCAATTTGTAAAAACTATCAAGCGCTGGGCTGGTGACCATACCTTCAACCCTCGTGTTTGCCGTCGCGAAATCAACCCTTTGCGATCTATTTCCTTTCACTTCGTTCCTCGCTCAGACGCCATGCTACACGCGTCTTCATTGGGACACGGATTCCACTAACTATCCAATCGACGTGGCTTACCTAGTCAGTCGTGACGCGTCTAGGCTGGTTACACTCCGGCCTATGGCTTGATGAGGCAGAAGAACAGGCAAACGGACATCCAAAAACAGCAAGTAAGCAAATAAAGTCGTGAGGGCATCAGAAAACCAGTACATCACTTGTACCGTATTTGGACGTCGCTTCGTAGTGACAATACGAGCATGGTTCAAGGTCGATATCGGATAGCGTCCTCGAGAAACAGAGATGACATGAGCGTTCTTGTCAACTTTGCCCCCCTTTCTTGATGCAGAGATTTCTTATCTTTCTTGACAATTTCAATAGCTTCCTCCCTGTAGACCACTAATGTTGTCGCTGGAAGGCATCTCCATGCTCGAAATCACTGACCACCGACGCCACAAACACACTGACCCCGACTCGCAAAAAAGATGTCCCTGGGTTAGCTGCGCAGTCCTTAACCACCGTGTTGTGCGGCTCGTTTCGCGGAATGGCTTTGGCTGTTGTTTTTCGATGTAGGCACAACCATAACTCTATGCATTAGCTCTTGTCTTATAATGCCACCGCTTCAAATACGTTGTACGTCGTCGTTTGGTTTATAAATTCCGCTCTGGCAATGCTAGTCTGCCTCTGCAGCTTTAGCAAACGAGCTAGAGGTTATTCTTTTGGACCTGTCATTTTGGGTTTCTGAACCCCTGAGCTATTCACTTTCTTCGGACCGCTATGGTGAGCATGTTCGTTCTTTTTGCCAAATTGGTCACACAAACAGACGGTGTGATGTGAACCAGGCCTCTGCTGTGGTACCAATTGGTGACCAGAAAGTGTTCTGAGTAACTCTCACATTTAAATTACTATTTGTAATGTCCGAGTGTCTGTTCTTGTTGCCCATATCTCAGCATCCACGGCCGAACTCCCAACGTCCGTTTCGAAACCTCGGTCATCATTCGAGAACTGTTCTCAGTCTCGATCCCGGGTTGCCGCATCCGATAAACCACGGGGGCCCGTATATCTGGTGACTTTCTAGAGCTTTCATACTCTACCAATTGACATCATTCGACATCTCTGTGAATCGGTTTCCAGCCCCGTACACTAACGCCAGCCATGAAAATCTCACAAACTCGCAGCCTCAACACCTAAGCCGAAACCAGACTCGGAGGTTACCTTGAGCATCCTCTCTGCCACCCATCGTCCGTTACTCGGGCCCGCGAAACATGACGTTCTGACCAAAACCATAGGCCAGAACATCGCCATTGTACGGTAAGGCAGGCCTTCCGTCAGCACCTCTTTCCCTTCAAACCCGAATACTACCCGAATTTCCTCAATGACTTCTTCTACGGCCGCGACGCCATAGGACCAGCTAGGCACTGGCCCGATACCCTGGCCAAGTTTGCCGCCACACTCCTCCAAGATATTGGTCAGCTCCACGACTCTCTCCAACACATATATCCTGACGGCGTGATAGTGACTTCTCGCAATCGCAATCGAGATTTCAGTCGATGGAGAGAACAGGCCGTTAAAGACCTTCTGCTGCTGACTTGAGTACGATGACGTGCCGCAGAAACCGAGCAGAGTGACCGCAGCCTCCAGGTCTTGGCTTAGCTTAGTGCCGACCTGGATTAATTCTGTCAAGTCCTCCAGAGAACTCTCAGCAAGCCTCGATGTGTGACCTTGGACCTGGGCCTTGAAGTCGAAGGCTCGTTTAAAGTCTACCACCTGGCGGATAAGGGGCTCAAGAATCGGACCCTTTCCCCACGGTGTGTCCACCTCCTCGAGTCTCGACCAGAGAGGCGTCAGATGCTCTCGTTGGATAAACATTTCCATCATCTGTGTTGCAAGAGGTCGATTAGTTCTGTGGCTCGTGGCCTAAGTTGCGTGGGTCTCACCGCAGCGTGGCAATAGAACATGAAAGCGCCCTTATCGATTTCGTTCGCCAACCCCTGCTCGACGCGGAACCTGAATATTTTCAACCCTCCGACACCGTGAGGGGATATGTTGCGCTCCAAATCGATCGGAGTGGAGCATCGCTTTCCAACAATGACCTGCTGGCTTTAGTCGACATGATTATGCCAGGGTGCCTCAACTACACCCCTGCCGAGAACCCATGCAGCCTTACTCACCTCAAACATTGCGAAAAGGAACATGGTCACTACGTTCGAGTTATCCCGCACTCTAATCGGATCTCTCAAAGCCTTGTTCAGGAAACCTATAGCCTTTCCATACTGCCGTCTGGCCTCCACCATGAGACCCGGTTGTCCCAACTGCCGGGCAGCGCTGGCGAGTGCCACGGCATGCGTGGCATGTCGTGCGTGGCTGGCGTCGGAGATGTCAGAAGCATAATACACAGGAAGCTGGCTGAAGAAAACTATGCTCGCGCTCGTTGCGTAATTCGTGTAAAAGCGGTCCAGCACCAGCATCTCCGGTTTGACGTTGACGGTCCGAGGCAAGCTTGTCTCGGACTCCACACCCACCTCCTGGTTTTCTTGCGTCAATGAATATCTCGTGAGGTCTAGTGACCTGACCGAGGACTCTTGCTTCTGAGCGTTTTTGCTTTTGCTGTTCCTGCTCTTGTTGTTCCGCGCTGCGGCAAGCTGGCGGTACTTCCATCTAGAAGTCCACGACGCGGGATAGGAGGAAGAGGAAGGTGACTTCCGATTCTTGTTTGTGGTGAGTAGCGACTTGCGCACTTTCTGAGGTTCACGCTTGTTGATTCAAATGTCAGATTCCAAATGTGAGTGGGCTGTGGCCGGGGGCGAGTCGACCAACCTTTGTGCGCTTCTCCTCTCTGCACGATTGACCTTGCACCAGTCTGGTCAGACTGGCCATGACGATTCAAGTCCCGTCAGGACAGCAGCGCGGTTTGGCTCGAAGTTCGAGCGACAATTGTTTAACTAAGGGATAGCCCCACCTCTTTGCAAACAACTGCATCTCTCAAGACAAAGTGAGCAGTGGGGATTAGAGCTTTGTATGTAAAGCCCAAGAAGATTGGAGAAGCTCCCCAATGAGAGCTCGGGCCCGGGTGTCAGCTCTGGTCCGATCCCGTTCGAGCAACCATGAAGGTGTGACTGCCACGGTTCATGGCGGCCGCCGCGCACACAATCAATTGCGAGCGAACTCGTGGGTGGTGTGGGTGGTGGTCAAGGAGGAAAGCTTGGCGTCGGAGGGGCGGGCAGCGCGAGTGCGAGACGTCACTCTGACCATCCCCGAGCCGCAGAAACTCTAATGCAGGCTCGCCGGCTTCCAACTTGTGTATTCCGATTCATGGGCGTCGTTTGTACTGAAATGGACCTGCACAACTTTTTGGATTCGTCGGAAACTGTCTGCAATGGTGGCTGATGGCCCTACGTTTTATTGCGTCATGACGGCCGCAGAAATGGGGCGAGATAATACTAACCCCCCCGTTTCCCCAAGGCTCTACGGAGTAACGCAAGGGAGAAAAGGCACAGCATCGAGATTGTCTTTCTGCGTCTTCCGCTCTCTCGGCTTCCGTTGGTCGCAAGCCCTGTAGATATAAACTCGGCCTCTCTTCTCCCCCACTAAGTCGGACGACCATGGTAACCCCGAGTTTAGATGGGAACCGGAACCCTGCCACAAACCGACCTGAATGAAGATGGCTTAGAGTTCAACACGGACGCAAAATGTAGTACCTGCCGGGACAGGGTCTGGAGAATTGTTTGCGAAATCACTCATCGGAACAACACTCCTTTTTCCCTGGTCGGCTGATTTTCGATGACCTAGCCGCCGCCTCGGGACTTTCCTAGGACTGTTGAGGCATATTCGCAGCCAATCCGTACGCGCGAATAAGGCGTGGAGGGCAGAGACTCCGGTGTAAGCCACCCGGTTGACGTTGTTTGGAAAAGCCCAGCATTGTGACGCGCACGCTCTTGGAATTTCGGGATGGTTCACCGAAGGTTCGAGGAGTAATTGCTCAGCTTATATACGTGTCGAAGCTTCCCATGAAGCATGAAGTATGAGGTAGTTGAAGGCCTTTCAGCCAAACATACTCCCGGAATGGAGATTAAAGTCAACTCGCTATGGGTTTGCCTGCACATCACACATGCATGCCAAACAGCGAGTGAGGCCAGACCAGTTTGTGAGCACCATTGAAGCATCGCGATCTGGTCCAGATTTCTTCCCAGCATGCCAGATAGGTTTGCATAAGTCATACTACAACCTTAGAGTGAGAATATATGAGTCTTGTTCTCGGCTTTTGATTCACGGCATCACCGACACCCTCTCCGGAACCCAAACTCAACCGACGAGATTCTCACATTAAGCAATGAGCATGCACGAATATTGGCTTTCGCAACCTGACGTCAATGCTTTAGGTGCTACCTCCGTCAAATCATCGCAACGGACGACGGAGTGGACATAGGGGACAACACATGAAAGGAGCTTGGGTCCCCTACTGATCATGCCTTCGGCTCTTGCGCCCCCTTCCTCACGACTTTGACGGGCAGCGTCTCTCCCCGCCCGACATAGTCGACGGACTTTTACCCCAAGCCCTCCCTCCGCCCGCCGGAAGCACAGCGCAAGAGGGAACAGGATCCCACTAAATGTCGACGGAGAAGCACGATTACCGCCTGTACTCTTCCAAGGTTTGCGGCGGCATCCGACGGACGGCATCTTCCCCGCTGGTCCACAGTCGTCGCAGTACAGAAGCCACCATGTTATACTACACATCATTGGATGGTCGGCGTTCATCAGCCAGTGGTCCGCCCCCCCTCCCCCCCATTCGGCGCCATGCCGTCGACGTCCCGTCTGCACATCACCAGCTCGTGCATGCTTTCTGCCCCAATCCACCTCCAGACGTCCAGACCTACCATGAATTGCCGGGCGGCCGGCGTTGATTGGGATTCCACACGACATCGATTCGCGGCTCACAACCGCCCAACTCAATCGCGCGCGCTAATCCAGCCTCTCAGATGGCTGTTTCGGTCTCCTCATCGCTGTTTTTCTCTCCATCTGCCGGACAACGAAGCGTACTTCGGTTTCAGGCGGCACCGGACATGAACACGACCTAAAAAAGTTCAACGCCGTCGGCGTTGAGCAACCTTCTCCCAACCCAAACGATAACGCTCATCGCTGTTGTTCATCGAACCCCGACTGCGGAACATCCCTATAGCCATAGCCGACAAGCTCTGTCCGTATCATGATTCTCACACGGCCCGAATGGAGATAACGTTGACCACTGAGTAAGGCCGAGAATGGTTTGAAGGAAGGTTCGTAGCTCTTCGACGTCAGAGAGACTAGCTGTCTTCATTCTTACATGACACGAGAGTCCGGAACTTCCCGCGTCGTGCTGCCGGCTGCGGCCTCGTCTCCGCCTATGCCGGTGACGTCGGCGCCGGTCGCTGGGGGTCACTTGGGAAGGCCGAAGACGTATTGTCTTTTGCCCATGCAGCAACGTCCCTAATAGAAACGTCCGAGTCCAGCCACCTGACCATGTGCCCATTAAACTCTTCGCTGACGAGCTGATGAAACCAACGTTCCCTTCCTTTTACCTAGATCGTTGCTCCGTCTAGGTAGATATTCCTTGTCCGTTGCAGCATACCACTTGCTCGATCCAAACGCCAACCTCATAAATATTACCTTTTCCCGCGAACCTGGCCACTGCTCCTTCCTTCCAAGGCTATGCAATATCCCTGCCCGCCCTAGCACAGCGCAAAGCATAGCCGGTCTGATTGCGCTTTTGCCGCCAGTGCCACGTCGTCGGGCAGGTGGGATGAGTGGGAGTGTATTGGTTTTCGGAAAAGAACTTGATGATCGTACAATGCGCCGCCTCCCCGCACGTCGCCGGCCCTGAAGAAGCCGACGTCGCGCTCGCGGATACGGTGAGGTAAGGCGTAGAGCGGATCGATATCCACGCTGTCGATGACAAGGGTTTGGCTGCGTTGGGGCAATGACATACGCCGCCAGGTCGCTCACGCAATGGCCCCCACGGACTGGCCATGACGACGACATTCGGCTTGATGTCGAGGGGCCGTAGCAAGGCGACTATGTTCGCGGCGGCGCTCCACTATTCCAGTGTCGCCGGAGCGGGTGGGGACCGGGTTAGCTCGCTCTGTCCGGGGTGGGCTGCGGGGCCGAGGATTTCGCCTTGGCCATGGTCGTCAACGGAGATAATGTGGAGGTTGTGAGACAAAAGGCTGGATACTTGCCAGCCTCAATCGCGCACTTTACACAAAAAGCCAGTGATGAAAAACACGTTTTGTGTAGCCCCTCGTGTATGAACATGTTGCGGGAGAAGGTTGGCAATTCCGCGGGTTTTCGGCTGGTTAGTTGGTTTGGCGAAAGATAACTGGCTGCGCTGAAAGTTTTTCTCACGAGACGGATATTTTGGCGCGCTACCCATCTATCATCTTCCGTACCTAGGTTGTTTAACCATCGGCGACCTTGTTGAATTGTGCATCGCCCAATTTTCTCGCCTGAGAGCTCGAGACAGCGGCTTAGCAAGATCATCAACCTTGGGACATGAACAGGTGTGTAGAGATTGCCAAACCGCTCGACGATAGACTATTTCGGCCTGCGCCTCATGTAGAAACGCTCGGTAGTTGAAAGAGACGTTGAGGCATATTTTAGCGTGAGATTATGAGTGCCATAACGCTAGCCATTCCCCCTGCAAGCTCAACAAGGCCTTTATCCTGAGTTTATTGATCTCAAGTCGGATAGGGAACTGCGTACTTGCAGGTGGAAGAAGCGGTGTGCTAGATGGAAGGAAGCAGATGATGAGGAGTCAGCATAAGGTGTCCCTAGACATGTCATTTCCGTGTTGGAAGGCGACTTGATGAGTAGAAATTAAACTGTGTCGGTAGGCTATTTTGCACAAGAGTCATGGACGTGAAAAATGCTTACTGGCCGCTCATTTGGAGGTTTGTACAATGATCGTCAACAGAAGACAAACCACCCATGTCAGCTAACACACCTTGTGATGACATGTGTAACAAGATTATAAATCATGGAGCAACACCCTTTCTTCCTATGCGAAATGAGGCCGGATGAAAGAACGGCCAGAAGCGTATGCTAGACAGCTCCATAAGGTTTGGTCCACCGACTAGCAGACTTCCGGACGTATGAACATGTCTTTGAGATTGAATTATACACTCGACTGATTCTAACAATATTAGTAGACTTTAATCACAATCTTACCCACATGCTGTCCAGTTCCAAGATACTCAACCGCGCTGGGCGCGTCTTCGAACGCAAAGACTCGGTCAATAAGACCTTTCAGATTGACCTTTTTCTCATCCAAAAAGCTGCTGAGTTTCCGGAAGTCAGACGTCGATCCGACGGCAACGCCGCTATGAACATCTTTGTTCAGCATCTGTCCCCTTATCACAGCTTGTAATGGTTCAGAACTCACCGAATAGTCCCCTGTTTCGACATAAGATTCAGCAGCGCGCCTTCCTTCAAAGACTCCCCAAATCCGCCCAGGAAGCCAACAAGCGAAACACTGCCCTTTTCGGCGATGGCGTCGATATTCGAGGAAACCGAAGACACGCCTGTGTTATTGACGACGAGGTCGACGCCTCTCCCGTTGGTAATGCGCTTGACCTCGGCAGCAATGTCTTCGTGTGTCTTATAGTTAATTCCTTCGATCAATGGGCTGAGCTTCTTGATAGAAGCGATCTTTTTATCCGAGGAAGAAGTGATGATGACTTTGACACCAGCGGCTACGAGAACATGAAGAGCAAATGAGCTCACACCTCCGGTTCCTGGCCAGAACAGTAACTTGTCAGAGACTGTCATATGTACGCGACGTAGACATAGAGCTGGGGTTACCTTCGAGCAGAACAGTGCTTTTCTCGCTGAGACCCTTCATCTGCCCAATAGCATTCCAGGCTGTGACGCCGGCGCAAGCAATTGTCGCGCCCTATGCGGGTGAAATTCCGTAAGCGTTCCATCACAAATTAGCATAGGCGTTGCCTAGAAAACAGAACATACCTCTTCCCAGGACAGATGAGGAGGCAGGTGAACAAGTGCTCTCTCCTCAAAGATTCCATACTGACTAAGAACCCCGTGAACATCTCCACCAAGGGCTGAAGGAGGTTCGAGGTCCTCATCCGTGAAGCGGTTAGTGAAGAAACTGGGCGAAACATGGTCGCCAATCTTAAAGTCCTTCACGCTCGAGCCGGTGGCGATGACCTCACCTGCGGCGTCGGAAGCGAGAATGCCCTCATCCATGCGATTGAACGGGTAATCCCCTCCCAGCTGCATAAAGTCGCGGAAGTTAAGCGACACAGCGTGGGTCTTGATCAGGACCTCATGGGGTCCCAAGTCCGATCGGAGGGATTCCGTGGATTCAACTACACTGAGAGGCCCAGGACCGGCGGACCGGCGGTAGGCTTTGAAGGTTTTAGGGAGAGACATGATGAGTAGAAACTATGCAGTAACTTGAGTAGTGAATATTTCCAAAATCGATTTTGGATTGCAGAAAGAAATCCTCTGACAGAATGAGAAGCTTATATGCTTCTCGTAAGATGACTTCAACGGGCTTCTGGGGAGTTGAATCATCCGAAATCATCCGCAATTCTCCGCACCTTTACCTATTCATTCCCTTCTAATCGATTTGACAAGGGTTTCCAACCTTCAACAATTATGTGTTGCAATAGTTGACTCATATGTTAAACTGCAGTGGAGGTCTGGTTATTGCACACAAACGGGCCCTAAGTCCGCCCAGAATCGCCCCGTATCTGCAGGTCGGCGGAGAAAGGGGTTTGCCATTGACACAACTGGCCGTTGTTATTGTGCTTAACAATACTCATTCCCATTGTGTGGTTAGTTGCATTAGAAAGTCCGATGCGAAAGCGAAACTCCGCTACCGGGACCATGATTTATTGATATACTTTCTTGGCTCGAGCACGTTCTTGTACTGTATGCTTCGTAATCCGGGTGGACGTTCGGCCGACTACTGGTAGCGAGGCCTGGCCTGCACGTCGCAGAAATAGTCGAACACTTGTTTCCACAGGCTTAGCTGCCTGAAAAGCTTGGAATTAACTCATCAATTCTCACTGGAACTCAATCATTGTACGTTCTTTTTTTATCTATTTTTTTGTTTTCACATAGACTTATTGCGAGGAGGGGAAGCCAGCATTTGAGGTTGGTCGAGATTTCTTCAAAAGTATCTCCCAACATCTAGTAACACTCATCATCTGCTTCTGTTCACAGCGTACAGAGTTCATTGTTTGAGACACCTAAATCAGAATTCATCTGTAACTTCACCAGCAGCAACCCTTGTGAATATCAAACCTCAGACAGCAGCATATCCTCAACAGCCCTCCTCGAAAATCCAAAGGCAGATTTTCTCGAGTCCGTAGCCGTTGTCAAAGAACTCCAGCATTCTAAGCTACAATAAACGGCATGGCAAGGAATCTCCAGTTATACTTCACCTTCAGCACAACAACCCATCAAAATCACGGCTATTGACACAGACGGGGTCAAGACGATGGTCGAAACCGTCCCTTCAGGCGTGCGTGAGAAACAGGGCGAACACTAACTGCGTTCAACACATGTACTTGCCGACCTAAAGAGCTTGTCAAAGGGCTTTTATGATGGCTGATAGTTTTCGCCAGTCTAAGGGCTGCATGCTTTCCCAGAGACCTTTCATAGGCGACTGAAATCTACTTGCGGCGTACTATGGTAGAAAGATTTTCAAAAGAAGGCGGAAAATCTTTCATCCACTAACGCGCTCCCTACAATTTTCTTCCAGCCAATGATGAAAACACCCCCAGTGAAGGATGGGTACCTCGGTTGCATTCCTTTTCTTTCGACTGGGTTTCTTATCTGGACGGGACCTCCAAGCAGGGAAATCGTCTTCGACGTGTTTCTTTCCAAAAACCGTTACGTCATTGGTGGTCACTGGGTCTTGATATTGTTTCGGACGCGGCTGAAGATCCCGATTTACTACCCTCCCTGCGGTGATAGTGTGGATTAATATTTACTGCAGAGATGAAGGGCGACAGTCAAGACAAACGGGGGCTTAATTAAAGGATCCTGGACTGGAATTTAAACAAAGAGCGCTAGGGTTCAAGTTGCAGATTGAGTCCAAGTCGGCAAATCGGCTATGGTCACACCCCGTAAGAGATACCCAGGCCTTAGACTAAGGGTCATCAGGTATCGAAACAATCTGGGATAACCTTCGTTGACCTAAGATAGCTTCCCTGAGGATCCTACAATGATCTTCAAAGGGTTTGCAAAGTCTAAATCTTGAGCATGTTGAATAACAGCATTACGTCCTAGGGCCTAAACTTTCAATGTGCCATCGAGTTATCGTCGATGGGTTAAACCGCTAGACGTTCTCTTTCTGAAGAGCAAAACAAAACATTAAATTCATTCATGAAATATGAAATATAAAGCAGTGCAGAGGCGTATAAAAAGAGGAGGCAAAAGACTTGTTTCAATCTCAACAAGATACCTACTCATGCCATGACGACTACAACATCTTGATAACGGCAACTTGCAGGAAGGCGTATGACGCGGCCACTGTCCGCAGTTGAAAGCGATTAGTGCCGCAATAAAAACTGCGTTGAGCTATTTATTGAGATATCATGAGAAACTGGGTCAAAACACATTGAATGTGAAGGTAGTATTCTTGAGAGAAAGACATCCAAAATACTAATCCCTACATCTACAAACTCCCATATCTGAATACCACTCTTAGACAACTTAATACATAAGAATTCTGCTCTTCCCTGAATTTGACCTAAGAGATTTTCAGAAGTTAAGCCGCAACAGCTGCCCCAGCACCAGATCCACTAGAAGAGGCGGAATTTTTGCTGTTGTCTGCCTTGTTCTTCCCTTTGTCGCCATCCTTGTTCGACTTGCCGTTGTCAATTGCCGTGCCCTCGTTGTTTCCAACGTTGCCATTGCCCTTACCCTTTCCATTTGCTTTGCCATCTTTGTTTTTATTCTTTCCTTTGTCCTTTTCATTGTTTTTGCCGGTGTCATCAGCGTTTCCCCCGTTCTTCTTCTTGGCATCCTTCTTCTTCTTTGCGTCGTTCTTCTTCTTGGCGTCGTTCTTCTTCTTGGCGTCGTTGTTCTTCTTCTTCTTGCCCTTGCCATCATCAGCAGAAGTGCCGTTGTTCTTATTGTTATTGTTATTGTTGATGAGTTTTCCGTTCTTTTCCTTACTACTCGTTTTTGCAGCTTTCTCGTTTATTCCGTCTTTCTTGGCTTCGTTATTTTTTTTGCCGTTATCCTTAACTTCGTTGTTATTTTGTCGATTGTTCTTTTCGTTTTTGTTCTTTCTGTTCTTCTTCCCATTGTTGCGGCATCGGCATGACTTCCCTTTTGCATCCTTTCCCCTTTTATTGCCTTTTTCACACTGGCAATTGTTCTTTTTCTTCTCCTTTTCTTTGTCCTTGCCTTTGCCTTTCTTTCCACCCGCTGAGAGTGAAGTCAGCCTTGTAGATGATTAAGATATGATTGCGAAAGGTTACATACCTGCGGTGCCGTTCTGGGCTTGCCTAGTTTCAAGCACATCCCCCAAGGGACCATTTGTGTCAAAATTACGAGCGGCCAGGCCGTCCTCTTCTTCATCCTTCTCGACCCTTGTGTTTAGAGAAACAGAGCGTAAAGGTTCGTCGTCTTCCTCCCTCTCGAATACAGAATGACTGTTCATAACGGTGTCAAGGTCGCGAGCAATCCCCTCGCGAGCAGCGTTTAGTCCACGATCCGTGACTGCAGCTGCAGCTAGGCTGGCCAGGAACAGAACTGAAACAGCCTTCATGATGAATGCAATGAGTGTAAAAGCGTACTTTGCCTAAACAATGTTTCGAAGCCAAACAAATCTGTTTTCTGCAAGGCAATGACAGGGAGTGGCGGAGAATGGTAATAAGCTCTGAGATATGTAAGAGAATGAAAAACTGGGTAGAAATGAAGGCGGCCGGCGCAATGAAGCAAGCTTGCTGCTAATGTTAATTATCAAGTAGCAGAGCCCAACAGATCAATGAGAAAATCTGGAGCTTTATATTTCTCTAAAATCATTGTTACGATGCATATTGTATACTTGGAACACGTGGGTGAAGTCTACCGACGGGATAAGATCTCATACGTTAGATGCCGCCTGTCCCGTCCATCTTCATGCTGTTGGCCAAACCGATGGGCTTCAAAGCGCTCAAAAATCCACTCAGTGTATTTTAGCCCCCTGGAATAATGGACTCCGCATGTTACGAGACCCAAAGGGTCAGTTCAATGACAGATTTGCGTTCATCTGGTCTCATGTCACTGATGCCATCCCTCAGTTTGGAAACCACGTAGACCAACTCCGACCGAGGAACCGGCCCGTGCGAACATTTTGGAATTACTTCAGACGATAAAGCCACTTAGATCTACAACACAAGCTCTAGGGCATCTTTCTGGGTCAGTTCTAGGAGAACCTCGTCTGTGGCAATTATGACGAGCAACACAAGCATTTGGTTCCATACCCAGGCCACCATTGGGCTTGTGTTGTCACAGGTGCACCGACTCCAATGCTTCAAATGCTTCGAAACCTTCCAGAAGGTGGGCAAGACAGCTGATCTATTGCAGATGGGCCGATGACCCCGCGTAAGGCGGCTTCGATTATCAGAGAGATACCCAGGCATCCCGGCTTTGGAGTTGGTTCGTGCAGTATATTTCTAACATATGATGATAGAAGCTAGGGAACCTGAGGTGATGCACTTTTCAGTTCCGGCTAACATAACCCGGTGGATCACTTGAGACACAAGTTGCAAGAAGCGGACAAGGCGATAGTGCCACTGTAGCCTGGCGACGATTTAGAGTTTGACGTGTAGTAAATCCGACTGACGCTGTAGACGTGATCAGATGAAAGCGCTTTGCTAAACACTGATACAATGTCACTTGCTTCAAATAACTATTTTTAAGCTTCTTCACTTTTCAACGATGTTGTGAGCTTTCGGCGGATGCTCCTGAAATTGTACAGTTGCTACATACCTTCATTACATGCCGTACCGCTTGATAGCAGCCAATACCTACTGGCTAACTCGGCACAACCCGAAGCTATCCCACAGGAATCGGGAGTCATTTGACCGCGGATACTTAGGCTGTTAGCATGTGTCAGCCACCGACAGGGATTCAAGAAGTCTCAAATTAAGTGGAGTGAGGCATGAGAAGGTTTCCTATAGCGAGCCGATCTCGCCACAGAACGCAGTCGTTCGTGGTGGGAAATAAATCCCTGTTTCGAGCTGTTCCAAATCCAAGGAGCTGGAACGCATCTCCGCTTCGATCCGAATAGTCTTTAAAACAGAGGGATATAGAGTCCGTCGATATTTTGCATCATCCTGCAATCCGAATTACCGCATCGCCATTCTGACTATATCCCTGCGCTTGCTGCACATATTCAGGATCCGAGCTTTGCTTGAGTCAAGCATGACGACTGAATACTGAAGTGCGTTCTAGTTGAGACTCATCCGGTTTGGAAGTCGGCGGGCCAGAAGGATTGTACCTGCATGTGAGAGATGATCTTGTCTCTCGGTGGCCGTTACGTATCTCAAGGTTCACGTTGCGCATATTGCTTACATGTTGTAGATCCACGGGAAAGGTACGGCCCAGCGGTAAAACCACCTGAATAGCATGCTATAGCGATATAGGCAGATTACCTTCTAAACAAAAGAATAGCCCGAAGCACTTAATCTGAACAGCTTGTGTCTGAGCTAAGGTTTGAGTGCTTTTGGTGGTGTTAACTATATGAACATGGCGAAGATACGCTGTTCTTTACTACGTACTTAGAAACGTATTAGTTATATCTTTCTTACGTTAGCCTCAATTCTATAGATGAAGCACCCACAATTGATATACCAGTGAATAGATTTTCTTTTTATAATTTCTTTCTTCACTTAACATTTTTCGTTTTTTTACAGGATGGCAACACTGCTAAGGCACCCTGTAGGTCGCATCGCGTCCTGCATTACTGTGCTGGCTAATAGAAGAGTATATGAGAGACATAAGTCATACGATAAGGCTGTATATTTTGAGAAGAAATGGACTGTAAGACTGCATGGCTCAATACCACCTTTTTTATTTTGATGTGATTAAGGTAGGTTTCGTGGAGAGGCCCTAATAGTTGCGCACTGTGCTAATGTTGCAAGAGGCATTCGAACAGCCTTAAGCCGGCTGGAGCTACAAATTTCCAGCTTGCTGCCCTTCTTTAGTATATTCGTTTCGAGCATCAAAAATTTTGATCACTCTCTCGAAAGCTTAGGATATGCAGGCGAAAGGAGTTTAATGACGGCTGCTGTCAAGCATCATGTGAGGGTTGTCCTGCTCGGAACTTAGGTCCTGGCAATTTTTAACCCTGTTGCATCCCATTAGGATATAATGAAGCAACTATGGACTTCACACACAAAATTTTGGGATATGCAATTTCGGAATAAAAAAGGTCGTTGTTAAAGTCGTGTCAGTTATGCTCAGCTGGACCCCATAATAATGTACACGTTGAGTCTCGACGACTGGGAGCCTCGGCATCTTATTTTGATGTAGGTTAAAGTGAAGGTTAAGTAGTGTTCGCGGAGAACAAAACTTTTGTTTCAGCATCCTAAGAATCTGCAATGACTTTGGTTTCGACAGTTTCCGACTTCGGGGCCCGAAAGGCCCGGTGGCTGCTGCTCTTATCAAGACCCCGTCCGAATGGAAAGTATTTTTTGCTTGTATTATGGGAATACTGCGCAAGCTTCAAAGTGAAAGCACTTTGAGGGTTCCATTGCTTTTCGGGATACAATTCGAGGACTCCTTGAAGCCCTACATTGTTTTACCAGAGCCTTTTCCAGCGAATCTTCATGTCCCTGTCAGGGGGTATTCCAACCGCACCTATGTAAGACAGGTCATTTTGCGCTGGCCGGTCGGACCTAGATCCGTCTAAATGCGTCCATTCTATCATTTCTATCTCGAACCTGGTGATGAGAGCTGCCAGTGTCATGATGATCTCCTGCTTGGCAAACACGCGCCCAGGACAGATTGAAGACCCCCCGCCTGCAAAGGTTGTCAGGTGGGAGCGAAAGTCGAAGAAGTTTTCATATTTTTAGAAGGGATACGAAGCGGCGGAAATGGACTTACCAAAAGGGAAGAATGAGCTGGTTCTACCAGCCATTGTAAATTCAACTTTTCCTCCGGACCTTTTCAGGTGCCTCCCAGCCCAAAATTCCGAGGCAGGATGCCCATCGGAACCCCATACTGATTCATTGTACTGACCGATCTGACTTGGTGCTTGGATGAGAGATCCACTTGCGAGTAGATGCCCATCTAATGTGATGGGTTGGGTCACTTCGCGGGTGACATTTATGGATACGTGCAGCCTCAATGTCTCAATATATACTGATTGCAGCAAAGGCATTGACATCAGCTTCTCAAGCTCGAATGTTCTCTGCCCTGTAATGGGATCCGCAGTGCTTGCTGCTATACATTCTTCTCTCACAGCTTGGTATAATTCTGGATCGGCGATCAGTTCCATCATTGCCCATAGAGACATTGGAACGGAGTTTGCATTAGTGCTGTTAAGTTGTCAAAGTTAGCATGGACGACGCATTAGTGTGTAGAACAGCATGCAATAACTGACCCGAATATGAAAGTCGCAACCATCCCAGCGGTCGTCTCCAAGGATAGGTTCTCGGAGGCCCATTTGACAAGCTCACGGGCCATTCTGGAGCCATAGCATGGCTCCCATTTCGAGTTTTCATCAATTTCACGTGATTGAGAGTCTTTGGAGGCAGCATCGATATATCGTCGGCACATGGCGTGGAACTCGTCGCGGATTTTCCAAGGCTTGGGATTCACCCACTTCGGAAGCCCCCACATAAGCTGAGGAGCGAGGCGAGCAAATTCCCACATGGCGGGCCAGAAACCCGGGTTGAGTTCGAGAAGCCGTGGGCCCATCAAAGCGACAAGAGCCGCCTCGGCCATATCGTTCTCAAAGAAACTTCTCAAGCTTAATTCCGTCCATTCACCCAGCGGCTGCTTGGTAAGACGATCTGCGAAGAGTTGAAAGTATTTGTCAGCCAAATGATTGGCGTGATCTGTGCGTTGGAGGTATTCCGAGTATATATGATGCTGGCCATGCCAAAGTCGGGGCTGGTTGGGCGCAACATCATGTCCTGGAATTGGGTTTTTACGACGGCCAGACTTGTCCTGCTCAAATTTGGCAAGTTCGTCCTTGGAAGCACCCCACACATTCTGCATGACTTGCAAGAAAAATACATCGGGGCTGATACTTCGCGATGGCTGGTTGATAGTCTGAATGTTTGCTTCTCCCGAAACCATATAGATCTTCTTTGGGCCTAGCCGGAACTTGATGATGCTGCTATGCCGTTGTGCATGGCTTTTAGGCATGGCTAATCAGTTCATCTCCTGCTAGCCAACTTGTGCAACAGAATGGCTTACGCAACTCTCTGAAGAAAACCGTGCATATCGGTCATATACTGATACGTATTGGAAATGATCGGAATGAAACCCTTTAGAGAAGGCGGTTCTCTCGAAGATCCACGATGAAACCATAGGGATAGGATAGAAAAAAGAAGGCCTATTCCGGCTACCAGAGATAAAGACCAAAAAGAAGTAGTAGAATTTGACGAGAAATACCGCTTTAGATGGCCTCCAGAGGTGTTCATGGACAAAATCGCCCCATCCCAAATACCGCGCGTATTTTGATCCATTACGAACTTCAGGATGTCCAAAAAGCTCAGAACAAGAAGCAGAGACACGAGGAAGAATGTAAAGATGAGTTCTCATATGAATCATTGTAGTCTCGAGAAAGGTCTTGCTCGGTTCTTTGCCTTGCTATCATCCTTACTTATCGGGCTGACAAAGCTAAGAAAGGGAACGGCAAAAGTCTTGACCCAAAATGCCAGTACTCTGTCACAATTGAGGCACTGTCGCTGTCACTAGGAAATTCCCTTCATGGGAAAACCGGATACTTCGTGACACAGTCTGAGTGACTCGGACGGAGGTGAGAAAATAGGATGGACCGCTAAACAAACTTTGGGTCCATAGTAAGGCCCGGTTCATCGGAGAGACCAAGAATTCCCGATGAACGCTTGAATCCTTCCGAACCAGTTGCTCAAACGCAACATGCTTTGGTCTTGCATGAACGGCAAACCTTCACCCATCCAGCGACAGGCCCTTCCGATGCACAACTGTCCGAGACTAGAATGCAGATTCAGGCCGAGTAGCCATTTTTGAATGGGTACGAGTCAAGTCATTTTGGGATGACAGACATGGGTCTAGTCGCCAGTTTCCTATTTCTACGTCAACTCAAGTATTGCTGCTGCAACTCACATCCGCATCATACATTCGCTTCTCACATCGCAACTGACAGTTATCAAATCAGACAACATGGCACCACCGGCAGCGCAAACCACTACGTTACAAACCTCAGAACGCCTTCCATCTGAGGTTTCGCTCGTTGTCGATCGATCGCCACCGACAACGCAAACCGCGATCGTTCAGATTGCGAAGGGATCCTCAACGGAGCTTCCACTGGTGGTCAATCGATCAGCCCCTGTTCCCAAACTGCCGTCCGAGCACCATTTGCTCATTCGGGTTCTTGCGGTGGCATTGAACCCCAATGATCACAAAATGGTAACGCACTTTGACATGCCAGGCAGTATCGCAGGCTGCGATTTCTGTGGTGTAGTCGAGAAAGCAGGAGATCCCACTAGCGCTTCTGCTGCGCGATTTCCTCGGGGCACGAGAGTATGCGGTGCTTTGTTTTCGTACAACCCAGATGACCCCGAAAACGGGGCCTTTGCTCAATGGGTTGTCGCCGATTCCCGTCTATTGGTGAAAGTGCCCGATTTCTGGACCGATGTCGAGGCCGCCTCCCTTGGAGTGGGATGGTCGACGTTATGCCTAGCCTTCTCTGACCCTAACGCTCTGGGTCTCGAGGGGCTGCCCTCGAAGCCTTCGCACGAGTCGAAGGAGCCGGTTCTTGTTTACGGTGGAGGTACAGCTTCTGGTACGCTAGCTTGCCAGCTGCTGACTTTGTAAGTGCCTAGGATGTGCTTTTTATGACCATCAAAATTGCATCCACTGACTCTGATGAACTCAGGATGGGATACACACCTATTGCAATCGCCTCTCCTAAGTCCGCTGCGTTGGCAAAGGAGTATGGAGCAGCGGAGACAGCATCTTACACATCGAAAGACTGTGTAGAAGTTGTGAAGGCGCTCGCGAAGAAGCCTATCCGCTATGTCCTTGATTGCATTACGGATGCTGAGTCGGTAGCCATCTGTTATAGCGCCATGGCCCGTACTGGAGGAAAGTATGCCTGCCTCGAGGAGTGCCCCGAGGCTTGGCGGACTCGTCGCGCAATTCAGGTGAAGGAGGTGATGGGATTCCAGGTTCTCGGCGTCGACATCAATCTAGGTGAATCAACGTACACACGGCCAGCAGACGAGAAGCTCATGGAAATTGGAATGCAGTGGGCTCGCGAAATACAGCTGCTTATGGAGTCGGGCCGTATTAGAGCGCACCCTCTGCGCGAGCTCCGCAATGGATGGGAAAATATTATTGGAGGACTAGAGCTGCTCCGCAAAGGGGAGGTCAGAGGCGAGAAGCTAGTTGCGAGAATCCCGCAAGACTAAGGAATTCGGCAAGATTAGATAGCATCATAAACGTTGTTGCCATTTGAACACATCTATCTGGATTCCGTGATTCATAGTGAGGTACAGTATGGGAGCGAGTCTTACGAAAGACAAGTCAGTCTAATCAAGTAAAAGCAAATATTAAACGAGGAATTCGTATGAGGAAATTGACAAGTCACTTAGGGCTATGCTTACTTCATATTAGTCTCGTAGGAGTAAAGTAATAAAGCTGCATACCAACGTAGCATAGTTGTGAATAAGGTAGGTAAATTAAGACGCGATGAAGGCTGTATAGTGCGTTGTCTGTTTAGAAACCCCCATAGCAAAATGGCCAACAGAAGCCGATAAAATGGATGCTTTTCTGAAAGTGCCATCATCGTCTTGTTTCTTTTTCCGAACCAATTGGTGATCAAGCATCAATATATTTGCAACCTCATGGATCGTTGTCCAATAACTACGTAATCACTACTTGAAACTTCAATGATCTAAGTTGTAGTAACGTACAGGAGCTCCTATCCCTCGCTCCTATCCTTCGCGTTTTTGGTAGCAACTTCCAGTAACAGATACTCACATAGAAGAGCATTCAAGCAGCAGTAGTTGAGTCATGCTCACAGCTCGAAAAACCTTGTGTTTACTCCTCTTGCTCCCAACTTGTGATATGAGGATTCTCATAGCCTGAACAATGCTGTTTGCCAGAAAATGCCGGGTACGATTCGAATTCGGGTTCAATAGCCGGTTGTCCATAATCTGCAGACGAAGCATCAAACAGAAAGAGCAACGTTTCAACACCCCTCAGCTTGATGGGCTTTCCTGTCAAGCCACTCTCCGATAGTAGTAGATGCGTGCCGAACCGGGGCTGTCCGATTCCTTGACGGGATCCCAAACATTCGCAAAACCACCCCTTCGGTCATTCGGAGGGTTCAATGAGACTGCCGATCTTTCTGCGTTTTGTCGTGCATAGGAAAAGGCCGACGCTCCGAAAGTTTCTAGTCGGGTGGTGGGAGCCTGGACCATCGCCTAGCAACGATTCCCAAAACCTTCACTCGTGCTTTTCATTACCGATCTGGGCGAGCGGAAGTTTTTTCACCGGCTTGGGGTCGGCGAGCTTGCTGCGGTAGGTGCCGCGGATGTCTGTTCACTTCGGTGTCGTCTACGTGCTACAGACAGAATTGTCTCGGATAGCTCTAGCTGTCTTGCCTCAAACCGGTGACTATCTGGTTCGTCTCAACCGGTGATTATCGGACGTTCCAAAATTGGGCAGAGTTCATCGCGTCTGAAATCAAAAGCTCTAAATAAACACAAATCCTCAAGAAGGTTGCAACACACTTCTTACTTCATTCGTCCAGACTCGCGACAGGCTTGGTTCAACCCCTTTAACTCAAGGTTCACATTCGTACAGGTGGTCACCCACTCATTTTTGGCAAATTTTCACCCTACATAGACTTTTTTTTTTCTTTCTTTTCACTTTTCTTCTTCTTCTTTTCTTCTTCGTTTACTTCAGTTAGTAAACCTTAACCAAAAAAACACCAGCAGAATGAGTGAACCAATTGCAATCGTTGGAAGCGCCTGCCGTTTTGCGGGCGGTGCAACCTCGCCGTCGAAACTCTGGGATCTCCTTAACAATCCCCGGGATGTCCGCAATGACATCCCTAAAAGTCGATTCAATGCTGAAAGTTACTACCATCCCAACTCTTCATACCACGGACACAGTAACATCCGCCATTCTTATTTGCTGGAACAGGATGTTACCGCTTTTGATACTGAGTTTTTCGGCATCAAGCCCATTGAGGCTAAGGCCATCGACCCTCAGCAAAGGCTATTGATGGAAACTGTGTATGAGGGCCTTGAGTCGGCTGGCCTGACCATTGATGGCCTACGAGGCAGCGATACGGCCGTCTATGTCGGTGTCATGTGCAGCGACTACGAGGCAAACTTGTTACGCGACTGTAAGTACAGCTACATGGACCTTTTGATCCCCCTCCCCTACGCAGTTCGCCTCTGTCGAGAAAAGGCACATGGCGCCTAGCGATCGCTGCTGGTGCATCGACGTCTGGCATGTGCGGCCGTTGACTTCCCACGGACAAGGGGCAACCAAAATGGCTAACCACAGGGCTCACAGTGAACACTGCTCCGACCTACACCGCTACCGGAATTGGAAGGAGTATCTTGTCCAACCGGATCTCATACTTCTTCGACTGGCATGGCCCGTCAATCACGCTAGACACGGCTTGCTCTTCAAGCTTGGTAGCCGTGCACCTAGCGGTGCAGTCGCTGAGATCAGGGGAATCCCGGGTTGCTCTCGCTTGTGGATCCAATTTGTGCCTGGGTCCCGAGAATTACATCTTCGAAAGCAAGCTAAAGATGTTGTCCCCCGATGGTCAGTAGTAGCCCGACGGATGAACCAACAGGGTCCAACCTGCTAGGGATGGCCAACGCTAATCTCCATCACCCGTACAGGCCGAAGTAAGATGTGGGACAAGGACGCCAACGGTTATGCCCGTGGTGACGGCGTGGCGGCTTGTGTTTTCAAGACGCTTAGTGCAGCCATCGAGGATGGAGACCATATTGAATGCATTATTCGCGAGACCGGTTTAAATCAGGATGGTGCAACAACTGGCATCACCATGCCCAGTGCCGTTGCGCAGCAGGCTTTGATCCGCAGCACGTACGCCAAGGCAGGACTCGATCTCGCGAAATCCTCGGACCGCCCTCAGTTCTTTGAGGCGCACGGTACAGGAACACCGGCAGGAGACCCGATCGAGGCAGAAGCTATTGCGAGAGCATTTTTTGGCAATGATTTCGCCAAAGAAGCCGACGAGCGTTTGTATGTCGGCTCGATCAAGACAATACTGGGTCATACCGAGGGCACCGCAGGCTTGGCTGCCGTTTTGAAAGCATCCCTGGCTGTCCAACACTCAACCGTGCCCCCCAATATGCTCCTCAACAGCTTGAGTGATCGAGTTGCACCGTTTGCAAAGAACCTCGAGATCGCCAAAACACCAAAGCCTTGGCCCAAGTGCGTACCAGGTCAACCGAGGAGAGCGAGCGTGAACAGTTTTGGTTTCGGTGGCGCGAACGCCCACGCAATTCTGGAGAGTTATGAACCTGCTCGGCCTCTGGGAGAAGAAGGCCAGTCCTCAGCCGCTGTTACGCAAGTAACTCCTTTCGTTTTCTCAGCTCTCTCGCGCCAATCCCTCCGTGCCAGTCTTTCCGCATACGCCGATTTCATCAGCAACAACCCCTCCATCAACCTCCGCGACCTGGCATATACATTGCAAGAACGTCGATCTGCGTTCCCATACCGCATTTCATTCGCCGCAGACTCGGCTGAAGAGCTGGAGTCAAAGCTACGGAAAGAGGTCGAAGCAACTAAGCTGGAAGATCTGGGCGTCAAAGTGCTGCCATCCTCGAACGGCAAGCGACCGAAGGTGTTGTGTATCTTCACTGGCCAAGGAGCGCAGTACACGCGAATGGGTGCCGAGTTGATCGAAAAATCAGCTACCGCCAGAATGATCATTCAGCAGCTGCAGTCGCACCTCGACCAGCTCCCGAAAGAGCTTCGTCCAGACTGGTCTTTGGAGGCAGAGCTGCTCGCTGCGGGCGATGCTTCGCGAGTCACAAAGGGAGCTTACTCTTCGTTGTCCACGGCAGTCCAGATCGTCCTCGTTGACCTTCTAAGGCTTGCAGGCGTTGAATTCGAGGCAATTGTTGGTCACTCATCAGGAGAAATGGCCGCGGCGTATGCAGCCGGTTATTTGTCGGCTCGAGACGCCATTTGCGTCGCCTATTTCCGTGGTCATTTCGTCTCGAAGATGTCAAGCCCTAACGGCGGTGGAATCAGTGGTGCCATGCTGGCTGCGGGACTGTCGGAGGAGGATGCTCAATCTCTCTGCGAGGATGAGAAATTTGTTGGTCGTGTTTGCGTGGCGGCGGTCAACTCGTCCTCGAGTGTCACCATTTCGGGCGACGAAGACGCTATCGATGAGTACAAGGTCATCCTCGATGATGAGAAGAGATTCAACCGCAAACTCCGAGTCGATAAGGCCTACCACTCCAACCATCTTTTGCATTGTGCCGCTCCATACGTCAACGCAATCCGAGCTGCCGGTGTTCAAGCAGTGGAGCCCGCCTCAAAATGCCTCTGGATTTCGAGTGTCTATTGTCGGCCGGTCACACTTGACATGAACCTGAGCGATGAATACTGGGCCGTCAACATGATCAGACCAGTACTGTTCCACGGTGCTCTTAAGGCTGCGCTCGAAGCTCAAGAGTACGATATCGTGGTTGAAGTTGGTCCTCATCCTGCATTGAAAGGTCCAGCTAGCCAGACCATTCAGGAGGTTCTTGGCAAGGCTCTACCTTACGAGGGAGTGTTGTCTCGGAGTTCTGATGCTGTTTCGAGCACGGCATCGTGTCTTGGCTTCCTTTGGTCTCACCTGGGCGAGAAACAAGTCAACTTGCACCGATATGGCGCGGCGGTAAGCGATGACAAGTCTCCCATGCGAGTTGTCAAAGGTCTGCCAAGCTACCAGTGGAACCATGAGGCCTCCTATTGGCATGAGTCGCGGGCCACCAAGAAGAGACGAACTCAGAACCAGCCTTTCAATCAATTGCTGGGCGAAATGCTCCCTGATAGCGCACCCCATCGCCTCAGCTGGAAACATCTGCTACGCGCGAGTGAGCTCGATTGGCTTTCTGGCCATCAAGTCCAAAGCCAAACAGTCTTCCCAGCTGCTGGATACGTCTGTACAGCGCTGGAGGGAGCCCAAATTCTGGCAGGAGAGCGGAATGTCCGCCTGTTTGAGCTCAAAGACTTCATTATCCACCAAGCCGTAACCTTCAATCAAGACGATTCTGGCATTGAGGTTCTGACTTGCCTGTCTGACATCCGCCGTCCCAGCAAAGACCGCATTCAAGCCAACTTCACGTACTCTGCTAGTCTTGGAAACGAGGATTTGACCCTTGTGGCCGAAGCCGAGCTTCAAATCATTTTTGGAGAGCCATCGGAGACAACGCTGCCCCAGCGTGCTCCGTCGCCACCTCACATGATCTCGGTTGACTCCGAGCGATTCTATAATCTTTTGGCAACGCTTGGATATGGCTTTGAAGGATCCTTCCGGTCTCTGTCGTCACTCAGAAGAAAGCTTGGCACGAGTGTTTGCGCAGTGAAGTCCGCTCCGCGTGACGCCTTCGGACCACCCTTGCTGGTGCATCCGGCTGAGTTTGACGGTGCTATTCAGTCACTTATTCTCGCCTATAGCTACCCGGATGATGACCAGCTTCTGACCATGCACCTGCCGACTCGCATGGGCAGCATTCGCATCAACCCCACGCTCTGCAGCTCCATGACAAACATGTCCGTGGACTCGAAGCTAGGAGTGCACGAAACCACGGGTTTCTTGGGTGACGTCAATCTGTACACCAACGACTCTCGTTACGCCGCGATCCAGATGGAAAGCGTCGAACTCGTCCCGCTCGGCGCTGCTACCGTCGGAGACGACAGAAAAGTCTTCTCCAAGTATCACTGGGTCAAGAACTGTCTTGACGGCGAACTAGCCGCCAGCGACACCACCGTTAGCAAGTATCACGAAGATATTCTGATGGCGTTGGAGCGCATCTCGACTTACTACCTGCGGCAATTCGATCAACTGGTGCCTTCTAACTCTCCCCTGAGGGAGGAAAGCCCTCACAGTCATTACTTGCGGTACGCCCGCCACATTGTGGACCTGGTCCAGAGTGGAAAGCATAAGTGGGCAAAGAAGGAATGGCTGAAAGACTCGCTCGAAGACATGCTCCAGGCTACTGCGCGATTCTCGGATCTACCCGACGTTCGCGTCATGCATCTTGTTGGACAGCAGATGCCGCGTGTTTTTAAGGGGGAGACCAGTATGTTGGAGGAATTCCGCGTCAACAATGTTCTGGATGATTATTATGAAGGCGGTTTCGGCTTCCTCCAGTCCGGCTTGTGGATGAGCAGGACGATTTCGCAGCTTGCCGAGCGCTATCCCCACCTCAACATATTGGAAATCGGTAAGTGGTCCTAAAAAATATTAATACGATGATAAACTTGAGGCTAACAATAATCGGTAGGCGCTGGTACTGGCGGTGCCACTAAGAGAATTCTCAAGCACCTTGGCTCCAACTTCCTGACATATACATTCACTGATGTATCCAGCGGGTTTTTCGAGAAGGGCGCCGAGGTTTTCGCCGCGTACAAGGATCGCATGGTCTTCAAGACGCTTGATTGCGGTCAGAACCCAGTCACACAGGGCTACAGCGAAGGGGCTTACGACGTTGTTGTGGCCTCTCTCGTCATTCATGCAACACCAGATCTGGAGGTCACTATGCAGAACATTCGCAAGCTAGTGAAGCCCGGTGGATTCCTCGTCGTTGCAGACGGAAGCAATAACGGACAGCCTCACGGTACGGGAGGTTTCATCTTCGGACCTCTTCCAGGCTGGTGGCTCGGCGCGGATAACGGACGACCTCTATCACCATTCGTATCCACCGCCGAATGGGATAGGCTTCTCAAGGTCAGCGGCTTCTCCGGAATTGACTCGACCGCGCCCAAGGCCTTCGAGGATATTATCGGAATGACTGTGTTTGCTTCGCAAGCCGTCGACGACACAATCAATTTCCTGAGAGAGCCACTGAGCTCGCCGCTCTCCAACAGCTCGGCAATCAACGATATGAGCAGCCTTGTCATCGTTGGAGGCAGTACACCCGAGACCCGCCCTCTGGTGAAGTCAATCAAGGCCTCTTTCCAGAAACCTTCATTGCAGCTTCACACTTTCGAGACGCTTGGTGCTGTGGATTATAGCGTCATCAACCCTGACACTATTGTTGTCAGCTTGACGGAACTGGACAAGCCCGTTTTCAAGGACGTTACACCTGAGGAATTCTTGGCCTTCAAGACCATGTTCTCAACGAGTATGAAGCTTTTGTGGATTACTAGTGGCCGACTTCACGAGCAACCATTCTCCAATATGACAGTTGGCTTTGGACGTACTGCTGTACACGAAACACTTGGATTGGAAATTCAGAACATCGACGTTGCAGATGTTCGCAGCTTGAATCCCCGCAGGCTTATCGAGATGATACTCCGCTTCCAGGCGACAGCCAGCTTAACTGAGACTGAGAGAGCTCAGCTTTTGTGGGCTGTCGAGCCCGAGATAGTGGTCAATGCCGATGGCCAAGAGATGGTCCCACGACTCCGACCCATTGCTGCCCGGAACAACAGATACAACTCGGCTCGCAGACCAATTACTCAAGATGTTTATGTCAACAAGACCCCTGCTGAGCTCTGCAGGCAACCTGATGGCTGGTCAGTAAAGGAGATCTCAAGGTGGGGTATTCCTGCCCGCACTGAGTCTCAGATCGAGCTGGAGGTTAGCCATGCCGTCATTTCGGCTCTGAAAACTTCCCAAGGACACAAATTCCTGGTCTTGGGAACTGAACCAAAGAGCCAGGACAAGTATCTGGCCTTGGTACCTTCCCTTCTGTCTGTCGCTTACGTTCCTAAGGAATCAGCAATTCGTTGCCCTGCTTCCAAGTCGGCAGATGTCGGCTTCCTTCAGAAACTGGCTGCTCGACTAATCTCCATGGCCGTGGTTGATCCTCTTGCCGCTGGAGAGACGTTGGTGGTCCATAATTCAACAGAGCTCCTTGGCCGGGCCATCGCCAATGAAGCGTCTCGCAGGAACGTGCAAGCTGTGTTCATGGCTGACGCCTTGCATGAGCGTCTTCCCGACTCATGGATCACGCTTGCTCCGTTCTTGACGCAGTCGGAGATTAACAAAGTCCTGCCTGCCAACACCTCTAGCTTTGTTGGGTTCTCAAATCACAAAGTCAACAGCTCCCACAACGAGTCCACTATTCTGTCCTGCCTGCCGCCGCACTGCCGCAAAGATACCCTGGCCAGTCTATACACTTCCGCCGGCTGGGAGGGCAGCACATCTTCTGCGGCTGCTCTAGGCCAACTGCTCCAACGAGCCCTGGATGCCGTACAGCAAGATACCGCCAAGTATCAGAAGACAGGTTCGGAAGCGATTGACATTGATGACCTCATCAACGGATCGAGCCCTGAGGACCCCGACACCGTGATTGATTGGAATGTTTCCAAGCCTCATCCTGTCCGTGTCAACAGGCTAGACTCTGCGGCATTCTTCAAATCTGACAAGACCTACTGGATGTGTGGATTGTCAGGTGCTCTGGGTATTTCTCTTTGCGACTGGATGATCGAGAGAGGTGCGAAGTACCTCGTCTTAACCAGTCGCAACCCCAAGATCTCCCCAGACTGGATAGAAGCTCATAAGCAGAATGGCGTCAACGTTACCATTATTCCATGGTGAGTGACCTTAGCTGAGATCGTCTGATCGTATCTCCTGTTTACAAAACCCGGCTTACTGCGAGTTATTTTTTTTGCTAACAAACTGTTCTAGTGACGTGACTGATGAGACCGCGCTCCGAGCTGCCCACAAGACCATCTGCGAGACATTGCCGCCAATCGTTGGCGTCCTCAACGGAGCCATGGTGTTGAGAGATGTCTCAATTCAAAACATGTCTTTTGAACAAATGACTGATGTCTCCCGTCCCAAGGTGTACGGTAGCATTCACCTGGATCGTATCTTCTACAACGAGAATCTTGATTTCTTCATCTTGTTCTCGTCCATCAACTGTGTCATCGGCAACCTCGGCCAGGCAAATTACTCGGCAGCCAACACTTTCATGTGCAGCTTGGCGGCTCAACGAAGGAGACGCAACTTGGCAGCGACCGCACTCAATGTTGGTGCCATTATTGGAGCCGGTTACATGGAAAGAGAGTCAAGCAAGGCTCTGGACTTGACGGTATCTAAGATGGCTTTGATGCATCTTTCAGAGCAGGACTACCATCAGATATTCGCTGAAGGTATTGATGCTGGCCGTCCGGACTCTGGCGACGAGGCCGAACTCACCACCGGCCTTCTGGATATCCCTGCGGCTGATGGACCAAATGCCCCGAGATGGCACGCTAACCCGACCTTCTCGTCTTTCATCGTCCATCAGGTCGAAAAGTCTGGGGCGGACTCAGGAAACGAGGCTGTCATGTCTATCAAGGACCAGCTTAATGTTTGCAAGTCGACGAAGGATGTCTTTGCAGTAGTTAAACGTAAGTCAACTCGCGACACAGACTCCTGTCTACACGAGAAATGGTTCCGTAACTAACATCACGGGGATAAAAAGGGACGTTTTCTGCGCAACTTCGCAATGTGTTGCAGATGACAACAGCCGATGACGAACTGATGGGCATGAGGAGCAGCGATATTGGTCTGGATTCGCTGATCTCGGTTGACATTCGCTCATGGTTCCTGAAGAGCTTCGAAGTCAGCATTCCGGTTTTGAAGATCATGGGCAACGATACCATGGCAGATCTGGCTGAGCTTGTAGCTGGACAGGTTCCGCCAAACCTGCTCCCAGAGATGGCGGCAGGTGAAGCTACAGCTTCAACCAAGGAAGCACCGGATACCACCCCTGCTGCAAAGGTGCCTCGACCGGGTGCCACAGGAGATTCTGATCAGGATAATACCGCCTCTTCAGTTGGCGACTCCAACGAATCCGTCTCTGCTGAGTCCAGCGATATTTCCTTTGAATCCGGCGACTTGGCCTACGAGTCCAATACTCCCTTCACAGAAACCAGTACCCCTCTAAGCCGGTTTTCTCCGGTGAGAGGAGGTACGCCGGTCAGACAGCCTGAGAAGATTGACTGGAACAGGGAAATTGCCCTTCCTCAAGCGGCAAGCATTTCGACCGACATGTCGCCGGCAGCCCGGCCTTCTGTCATTGTCCTAACTGGAGTCAGCGGACTCTTGGGCCGCCACTTGCTCTCTCGCTTGCTTGAAGATTCGTCGGTTAAGGAGATCATCTGTATCGCTGTCCGTCGTCTCGGTCAACGGCTTCAGTCCAAAGAGCTTCCGGAGGATAAGCGCGTCACTTACTTCGAGGGCAACCTGGAGTACCCGCTTCTTGGCTTATCCAGAGATGAAGCGGCCGAAATCTTCAGCCGTGCTGACGTCGTGATCCATAACGGCGCGGACACCTCACATCTCAAGTTTTACCCGGCAATCAAGAACGCCAATGCGGGCTCCACTAAAGAGCTAATCCGCCTTTGCATGGCACGAAAGGTTCCCATTCACTTCCTCTCAACTGTCGGCGTTGCCCTCCTCGGCAATTTCGAGTCGTTCCCTGAGATATCAGTTGCCGAGTGGAATCCTCCCTTGGATGGCTCGCATGGCTACATCGCCGCCAAGTGGGCAAGTGAGCGCATGCTCGAGAATCTACACAAGGAGCACGGCGTTAATGTGTGGATTCATCGACCATCCACCATCATCCGCGAGGGCGAGGACGCCGAGAACGCCGCCGCGCAGCTGGATTGGATGAACGCTCTGGTCGCTTACATGCGCAAGACCAAGGCTGTGCCGGCGATGAAGAACCTGCGCGGTGCCCTTGATCTTGTATATGTCGACAACGTGACCAGCAGCATTCTCACATGTGTATTCGAGAACAAGTCGAAGTCGCCGTCGGGCGGTCCTACTTACCTTCATCAGACCGGCGACTTTGTGTTGCCATTGGACCAACTAAAGGAATTTGTTGAGGGAACGCTGGGTGTTCCCAACGTCGAAGTTCTGCCCATCGCACAGTGGGCAGCACGAGCTGTCGCAATGGGTTTGAACAGGGGTGTGGCGGCTTTGATCGAGGCTATGGACGAGCCGGGCCAGGCACACTATCCGAGAATGTTACGCGATGGGGCTGGCTTGGCTAAATCAGCGTCGGGGCAAGGAGTACAACTGGTTTCTGTAAACAACTAGACTCTAGACTAGATAGCATGAACTGATTTCCTTTTTTTGTTCGAATCCTCTTTGCTCCGTTCATACTAATTGCTTCTGACACGTTACGTGCATCTGTGTTCCAGACATTTCCGTGCAATCCTTGTCCACAACTCAGCAAAGCTATTGAAGTCCGCAGACAATCTTGGTGAGATGTAATATTGACTTCCTACCCACCCTCGTTCTTCATGTATGTGGAACTCATATTGGAACTCATGGGCCAGTCATCCTACAGAACAGTTAATCTCTGTTCGGCCTTGTCTCATTGGGCTTGCACTAACGGTTCAATGGGAGTATGACTGGGCTTAATATGTTTGTGTCTCTCTTTTACGACGGTGAGCACGTGGGGGCCAGCGTGGACAACTGGACCTTGTGAAAGAGGGCCGCTCAGTGTATTCATCATCATCACTGTTTCAAGCAGCGAACTGAAATAAAAACGTCCGAAAACCTCGAAAAAAGAGCGAACGCAAGGTTTTGGTATTCATATTTGTAAAGTAAGTAGAGACTTGTTCAATCCGCCGCCTTCAGCTTCTCGTCTATCATGTCCCAGACACCAGCACGCAAGGGTCCTTGTAACCAGTAGTTCCCTGCGGCATCTTTGCCCATAATGGGAAAGATGTTACGAATCTGGAACTTTTTAGACCATGCATTGAACTGGATGTACGACGGAATGCCCGGTCTGTTTGCGCGCGCGGCACGGGGCGAGCCCTCCTTGACGAGGGCCGCCGAAAAGTCCGTCTCCAAGAACTTGCCCTTTGACCAGTTGGAGAAGCTAATCATCTCCATGGTCGCGTCCCCGAAAATGGGGGGCTCCCCCTTTTCCGCCATCCACTGCCTCTTCAGGGCCGCGAGTGCCTCAACCTGATTGCGCGTACCTCCCTCCATCATAGACCGTCTCACGGCGTAGGCCGTATGGCTCAACGGCTTCGAATTAATATCCCGGGCCGGAAGAAATGCGTACATTTCCGTCGCCGCGTTGGAAATATATGCTTTGGCAGCCGGTATGTGATCGTTACCAAGGACTGACGCAAGACTGAAGGCGTTCATGATGCGGATGGTCCTGTCGGAATCTTGGGGGGTATCGGAGATTGCAAGCCGAGTAAACCAGGCACAGATAACGTCGTTATCACTCACGAACGCCTCATCGTTCTTGGTCTCTGCTCTTATCTCTTCGATGGCCGTTTTGCGTAGGCGGGCCATGACTGCTGCCGGAATGCAGACAACGCGGGACTCGCTCCGGTACCTCACAGAATCGTACCACTGACGTAGCTTGAAGATGATTGCTCTCCATCCCGTCACAAGCCGATTGGTATACATGTATGGCTCGGGTGCAATGGCACCAAACGTAGCCAGCGGGTCGTTATTATAGCCATGGAAGGCGGGGATCTCGTCATCCCTCCCTTGCAGAGCAAGAGACCAAGAGAGGTAGATTTTCCCACCACCCGTACCATCTGTCAAAGTATGGGGTAGACTGATAGAGACCAACGTTGCGTCAAGGAATGAGACAATATGCAGGGCTAACTGCGGTTCGTCTGAGTAGAGGTAATCATTCAATACTCTGGGTCCGTCTGGGCTCTGCGCCAGACTGAGAAAGTCCGACGGGTCAGCCAGCACTGCAGGGCGTTGAGTGGCGCGAGGTAACCTCGAAGCCAGGGAGTGCTCGTTGATCTCCATATCGTACGAGATGTGGGAATACGAGATGGCCGGACGTTTCTCATCAAAGCTTTCTGGAATATGATACTCCAACTTTCCTTCTTTCTGTTTCGGCACCTCGTCAGTCTATGATGAAATTTCACACGCCAAAGATGGCAGGATAGGATCTCCTTGTCACTCACATTAAGCCTCAGTCGGCCTCCGATCTTGCGCCAGCCGTCTCGGTCCACAAGCCGCTCGAGGGCACTTCGAAGCTTTTCTGGGTCGAGCACATCATCATAGCGATACGTTATCACCAGGCAAACACTGCGCAAGATGGCTGTGTCGTCACTGGAGTTGAGCGGTATGATTGTATCTGTAGGAACAGTGGCGGGGGTCGTCCATCTGCTAAATCGTCCCATTTTTTTCTGATCCTCTTGTCGACCTTCCGGTGCAGCAGAGGTTTGTAGAATAGCTAAGACGAAAGGAAGTATACTGTATGTTGGGTAGCTTAACGTCTCAGCTATAGTCGCTGCTGGTGCAATTTAACGGAAAACCAAGGCAGGAAGGTCAATGAACTTTCTGCATGCCTCTGCCTTATGTGTGGCTAACAGTCGTCGCACGGTGGCATAACTCAAAGCTGGACGTACATAGGCACTTTGGAACATGTGTAAGAAATCGCCGTCCCGGTCCTGGTTCCGCGTCAAGTTCAGTCACATGGTTTCGTAGTTTTGTTCGGACGGCAGCTTGATCTTCGGCAATAATCCACATAGTTCATCTCAATCACCCTACCAGGGTTTTTGCCCAACCGCAAGACACTCTATTTCTTCCAGGATTAGATCCCACTCCCCTGAGAATACAAGGGTTCCTACGGGAGGATTGCTTTCCTGCGTAGCTCGAAGTTGTTGAACGTATGCGTCAGGACCGGCCTCACCTTGAACACTTTTGAGGCTGTCATTTCCTTGGTCCTACTGCCTCCGTTTCCGATCGGCCTGGATTGTACTGATGTGACAGGGACAATTGCTGCGTGCCATGTTTACCATAAATTACAGAATGTGATAGTATCGGCATGGCTAGCAATTCACCCTTCCAGCTCGGATTCGGGGACAAATGCTCAGGGCGTGTTCCGGGCTGAAGCATGTAACGTCAGTGGAGGGATGGTATGTCAGCGCGACTCAATTTAGCTATCCATGTTAGTTCGGCGAGGCATTAGCTGCATATCTGTTGTTGCAGGTGTGCATGTAAATTTCCGACAACGCGTCTCGCTCGGAGCAATATCCGGAGGGATTCCATGTTTATTCTGTCTGGTGCTGGTGCTCTGGTGACTGGCGAAAAAGTACTACGTAGTGTGTGCGACAATCTGCCAATATCAAACTACTAGACAAGGATAGCTACACATACGTCTGATTATCGCCGTAACCTAATTCTTCAACAGAGTACGCTTCGGTAGATAAGAGATAGGCTCGGGAATTTTTCCCCAAGGATCTTCCAACTCTCGGGAATTAAGTGACAACTGCTAGGGTAGGCCCCTGCTTGCATCCTATGAGGAACCTACCATTACCCTTCACGAAATCCAAACGAGCAAAAGCTGGTCAAAATCGAAGTCAACAACAGCCTCGTGGCTATCCACCAACCTCTCTTTTCATACTTACTGACCATAACCCAGAGATAGATCACAAGCTCACGGTTCAGCTTTGCAGCACAGGTCTAATAGTTACTGTGGAACAGAAACCACAATACTACCGCCTACACTGTCTCGCTAAAGACACTTGTTCAAGTTTCATTGTGTCTGGCAATTTCCGTGAAGAAAAGACTACAGTTTTGGATTCGACACACAGTAGTCCTCGCTAAGCCTCAACGGGGCTGTAACAGCAGCCTTCCTACCTCGCCCCAAGCCACGGGAGGAGTGACAAAAAAGCATAAAGTAGCCAGAGGTTGGTAGCCCAATGTAATTTGGTACATTTCCCACTGACTTTCACCATCTACAGTTTCCACCCACAACTACCTAGCCAACTGGCCTCGTCGGAGTTTACACAGACAACGTCCTCAACATCAAGATGCGTCTGCCTCCAAAAGAATTTTCACAAGACTGGACATCGACAACATTGATTGTTAGCATCATAGCAGCCTTGCTCTTCTGGCGTGTCCGCTATTGGAGCCGCCTTGCTAGATTTCCTCTTGTCACAGGAACGTCAATCTGGGATATCAGTGGAGCAAAAGCGAAAGAAAACTTTACTCTGAATGCCCGTGGTGTGGTCGAGCAAGGGCTCAGGAAGGTAGGATTCCTTCAAACAATTCACGGCCAAAATGCGAATTTTCTTGTGAATCTGGCGTCTAATTTGATCGTGGTGTAGTTTGGCCAGTCACAACCCTTCCGTGTCATTTCGGAGCTGGGGGAGACACTCATTCTACCCCCATCGATGGCAAATGACATACGAAACGATGAAAAGCTCAGTTTTGCGGAGTATATGAAGGCGGTATACCACACCTTTCACACTAAATCTAGTGCAGAATCGATATGTACTAACAAGGTGTTAGTCCATGTGTGCCGATCTCCCTGGTTTTGAACCGTTCCATGAAGCTACCAGAAGCACCTTGTTAAGCGACATGGTCAAAACCAAATTGACGCAGTCTCTAAGTAACTCATTCCTCCTCATTGACTATTGAGATTTCTTTGCTGATCCTTGGTAGATAAAATAACGAAACCTCTGTCCGATGAAACCTCGAGTGCATGCGATGATATTTTTTCCGACTCCAAAGGTGATTTCTCGATAACTCCCCGACTCTCAACTGAATGCATTTAACTCACCAGCTCGTGTATTCAGAGTGGCATGAACTGCTTTTAAAAGACTCAACTCTGGACCTAGTAGCTCGACTCTCAGCAAGAGTATTCCTTGGAGAGGAAGAAGTGACTCATAACGCATCATGGCTACGAATCACCAAAGAGTATACGGTGAATTCATTCATGGCCTCGCATGAGATACGCAGTTACCCACAGTTCCTAAGACCAATCGTCCACTGGTTTCTGCCCAGGGCGCGCATGGTGAGGGCTCAGCTTCGAGTTGCAGAGTCCATTATCGGCCCTGTGATTGCGAGGCGTCGAGCTGAAAAGGCATCTACCACGGCGGCATCACCCAATCAGTTAGAGAGATCTGATTCCATCGAATGGCTCGAACAACTTTCTCAGTCAAGAAAGCTCGATTATCAAGCGGCCGCCCTACAACTCAACCTGGCTATATCGGCCATCCACACAACTACTGACTTGCTCACACACACTATGTACCAGTTGATGTTGAACCCTGAGTTTATCCAGCCTTTAAGGGACGAGATTGCTTCAGTGGTTACATCAGATGGAGAGCTGAAGCATTCGTCATTGTACAACCTCGAACTGATGGATAGCGTTATAAAAGAGGCACAGCGATTGAAACCACCCATGTCTGGTAAGTACACCAGCAAAGATTTCTCCCAATCCACCTAGGAAACACGAGTCTAACAACTGGGACAGTCAACATGAACCGCGTGGCCACGGGGAAAACTCGCTTATTGAACGGCACCGTGATACCTAAAGGCGCCAAGGTCGGCGTCGCCAGCCATGCAATGTGGGATCCTGACTTGTACCCAAACCCAGAACGGTTTGACGGTCGTCGATTCCTGAACCTACGTCGACAGACAGGAAATGAAAACTCTTGGCAGCTCACTAGCACTAGACCCGAGCATATCGCGTTTGGTCACGGTAAACACGCGTGTCCTGGTCGATTCTTGGCCGCAAACGAAATCAAGATAGCCCTGTGTCACATGCTGCTCAAGTATGATTGGAAACTGAGCCCCCCCACAACTATTCCTGTGACAATATCCCACGGCATCATGTTAGACTCGGACCCAACCGTTAAGGTTATGCTCCGCAGACGTCAACCAGAGATAAATCTTCACTAGGAGTATAACGCTGCATAATGCGCGCATACTGGGAAAACAATTTGAAACAAGCTTCGAGATTTGGTATTGTACACTACCGTCTGAAAAGAGCCTCATATGTAGTTCGATCTTCTATAAAAATGAGACAAGGTTTGCACTTAGGTCGAGAATACAGTATCCTTAACTCTTGTTCTGGTCTAATTCCCTTTTAACATAAACCCCTGAATTCAAGCGGATGTGCATGAGAGAAGTGCCATTTTAGTCAAGATGATTTCTCTACTTCCGGAAATAGAGGCACCAGATATGCCATAGCAGGGTTTCTGAACAAAGTCCTAACACATAACATCGAAACGTGATTCGCATGCCCCTCCGAGCAATGCAATGCTAGCTGGTGACCGTTGATTGTTGTAATATAGCAATGTCATGTACGATTTGAAATATAAGTATTTGGTGGTCTACATTTGCTTTATCTATTCTACTGGATTCTAAGGTCTTACGTTGGGAAAACCGAGTGTGTTTTATGGAGTGATTTTGCCCCGAGGCAAACGCATTAAGTCCTAGTCATTCCCTTATTTGGCTCGACAGAGCCTACCGTTTCCGTCCGTGACCCAAGAGTCGCTGCCAACGGCAGTCCAGGCATAAAATACGTGGTCAGGGTCGTACTTTGTCTTGATTTCGAGCAGTCTGTCGTAGTTGTCCGCATAGAGCTCTTTCTTCCAGTCACCCTTCCACTGAGCCTCAAGCTCGTTCAAGTATGTGCCCGATCCCGGCGTGGCACTCTCGAGCCCTGGTATCAGGGTGTCGACCAGCAGCTGCTTTCGAGCCTGCATTTCAGACCAGGGCACATCCCAATCCCACGAGCTAACAATGTTGCACGTAGCAATGGCGTCACGCCACTTCGGTAAAACGGCGTTGTCGGGGTGTTTGATGTTTTTAACGTTGAGAGCATGACAACCCACGCTCCAATACTTGTTATCGACAAAAGCCCGCATGGCGTTCACGATGACCTTATTTTGGGTTGGGTTGATCACACCTTCGCGAGGAATCAGGCGAGATGCAAGCTGGACGTTCGCCGGTCCAGCGCCAGAGATACCCCGACCGAATCTCTTGGAGAAATGCTCAAGGTAGGTGGGCGACTCGTCCGGCGTGTAGGCATATTCAATGCCTCGTCTATCGAAACCATCGAGCAGAGGCTGTAACAGCTGGCGTACTTCCGTAGGACTCTTGTTGGGCACCGTAATAGCAAGGGCTTGGAAGCCTGTTGGCGAGATGGCAAAGTCCCATGTATTTGGACCGGCATCGACAAACTGCGGCAGATATGCCCACAAGTCTTCGATGGCTTCCCAGTAATTGGCCTCAGTTGCGTTGAATGTCAGCTTTCCGCTGCCAATTTGACCATCTGGAAAGATCTTCGTCGTCATGGTAAGAACAACGGCAAAAGTGCCGGCTCCGCCACCGCTCAGGGCCCAGTATAGGTCAGCGTTGTTATGAGGTGTGGCAGTAAGGTGATCCCCTTGGGCGGTTATGACCTCCCATTCGAGGACCGCATCCGCCGCCATGCCATATAGCCCATTCAGCAAAGAGTGCCCGGCCCCTGACGTGTAGCCCCCAGCAATACCTACCGTCGGGCAGGTTCCGCCGAGGATGCGGTAGCCGGCTGCACCGACCGTACTGTATACGATACCCCCCACGACACCTGAGCCGAGTTTGACCGCAGGTCCGTTGTACTCAGGGCTCTGGTAAGATTCGATGATCTCGGTCGTGTTTAAATGGTGTGTCCAAAGGGATAGCGCGCCTTTGCCAGTGGACTTGCCCGCGAAGCTGTTTCAGGGAGTCATCTGTCAGCAGTTTACTTCTTGTAAGGCAGGCAGACAAGAAACAGGAAGAGGCCTGGCCTCAGTAGACTTACTCGTGGCCAGTGTTTTTAATCACCAGTCGAATGTTGTTTTCCCGACAGAACTTTACCCCAGCTATGACATCTTGGGGCCCCGCGACTTGAATAGAGTAGCTGGCATAATTGCCCAACTCACAAGTTTTGGAGGTCGGGGTGAAAGGGTCGCATGTCTGGTTCTGAACATAGGGGTTCATTACCTCAGCAGGATTATTGATGCTGCAGTAAGTGACGGGTTAGAAACGCGCTAAAGTTGATGAAGCTTGAAAAGCGCATGCGCGAAGAACTCACTAGGTCTTATCATCAAGCCATTTTGCCTTGACATCAGCACATGCGTTCTGGTCGAAAGCACCAAAAGGCTGCGAATGGCAGACATGTGGAAGTGGAACAGTTTGGATGAGGCGACCTTGAACGGTGTCATTGAGGCTCTGCCACTTTTCAGCCGACGGCCACCCGTCATCGCCTGGGAGCAATCGACAAGAGCCTGATGACTGAGCAGAAGCTAGGCTGTAGAATAAGGCAAGGACAACAGATACTGTAGTAAGTTCCATGATGGGTGACGTCGGTTAAACCTTCTATGCTCCAGATCGTACCACACTACTCTCTTACCAAACGAAGAAAAGGAGTGAACGAGCAAAGCTTAGCAAACCAAACGCATGCAGAGGGAGGCAGGTTGCATGTATAGTACGCTTCCGAACCTTTCAGCAGTTGCTCCTTCGATCACGGAGCGCACGGCTGATGCGGAGGCTTCAGGTTAACACCTGTGGCCTTGTGGAGCCGCTTGTGATGGTTCGTGAACACCCTCCCGGGACATCCAGGTGAGACCTAGCTTGCATACGCGACATATGCTCCATCCTCTCTCCGAGCCATCAAGCTATCGGAGATTGAAAACAAGAAAAAAATTTCACCTCATCCAGAAATCGTCCGAACAGAGCACCACTTGCAAACTTCTCTATCGGGAATATCGAGACTGTAGACTTAACCTTTTGGAACTCGAAGGTTAATTGATGCGATTCAGGGTGTGTGGTCTGCCTTGAGGAGGGATTTCCTTGTCACATCATCCCGGAGATGCATGCACTGCCAAACTCTGATGTTAAGCCTGACTAGGCAATCTAGATGGTGCTTTGTCGAACTAGGAGTGGTTTGATTACGACAATGCAACCGGAAGCAACGACGGAAGCCGGGCCGTTTATCAGCAGTACCTGAGCCTGTATACCTCGTTCGTTTCGTGCAGTGCCAGGACTTGGACTTCGGCGCTGGCTCCTCACAGTCATATCATTCGACAAGGGGCCTTGGCATGGCTGAAATCGGTCAACCTGCTACCGACTTAGTCGTCTCATCAATTTCACGTCCGCTTGGCATCGAAGACCGAACCAATTCGTTCAACTCGTCCGTTCAATGGTCCTGTGCCTGATTGGAGAGCGTACCTCTTAAAGGTTTTGCTGATGTTCTGGTAGATGTTGGGTCATCCAATTACATTGTCTATTCTCCTCCAGCATCCCTTCTTTCGGCCTCAAACCTCGTCGATACAAGCTTTCACTCATCCCCCTGTTGATTTCTTCATCTTCAATAACTGTTTTCGCTTGCAGACTGACTCTGATTCTTATCGCTATCCGCTATCTACCGCCGTCCTTACTACTATCATCACCACCGCCACTTACGCTGCGTTATAGGAAAATATGACGTTCACAGTCCCCATCCCCGAGCCTTCAGGTTGGCCGCTTTTGGGTAACATTCTGGATATCGACTTTGAGCTGCCAATTCGGTCACTATGCTCACTGGCAGAGAAGCACGGTAAGATATTTCAGCTGGCCTTCTGGTCGTGAAACACCCACTAAGCGTTCGGCTTGAGTTAAGGCGAGATATATCGCATGCGCTTTCCCGGACAAACATTTGTAGTCGTCTCTAGCTATGCCCTCATCAATGAAATTTGCGACGAAAAGCGCTTTCACAAATCGGTCCAGGCTTTAAGGGTACGTTTAATAAGCTTCTGCCAACTAGTTATCTCCACGTTCTAACCTGCTGTTCGGGTACTTAGGAGATGAAACATGGAGTACATGACGGGCTCTTGACAGTGAGTTGAGGGCAGTGGATATTGTGTTGCCAGACGTAGCAATTCTAACGGGTTACCAAGGCTTCAACTGAAGAGACCAATTGGGGTATAGCACACAGAGTGCTGATGCCGGCTTTTGGGCCCGCATTGCTTCATGTCATGTTCGACGGAATGTACGATATTGCAAGCCAACTCGCTCTGAAATGGGCCCGATACGGGGAAACAACACCTATTATGGTCACCGAGGACTTCACCAGACTAACTCTCGATACGATAGCGTTGTGCGCCATGGACTTTCGTTTCAACAGCTACTATAAAGACGAGATGCACCCTTTTGTCGAAGCCATGAGTGGTTTCCTGACCGAGACCGGCAACAGAGCCAGTAGATTACCGCTACCCTCAATTTTCTACAGGGGAAAAGATCAAAAGTTTTTCAGCGATATCGATGTTTTGAGAAGAACTGCCGACGAGGTCTTGCAAGCTCGCAAGGATGAAGGAAACCTTGACAAACGCAAAGATCTGCTGTCCGTCATGCTGAACGGTGTCGACTCGGTAACTGGTCAGAAGTTGAGCGACGAAAGTATTCTCGACAATCTAATCACTTTCCTGATTGCCGGTCATGAAACTACATCTGGGTTGCTCTCTTTTGCCTTTTATTACCTTATGACGTATCCCAAGGTATACGAGAAAGCGAAACAAGAAATAGATGAGGTCTGTGGAAGAGGCCCGATCAGATACGAGCATTTATCTAAGCTCTCTTATATTGAGGCCGTAAGTCAAAAGTCCAAACTGTCTCCAACCTTTCCAGCTTATGTTTCTTTTAGGTCCTCAGAGAGACTTTGCGTCTTCAGCCAACGATTCCGGTGTTCAACATTGCCGGCAAAAAGAATGAGATTCTCGGCGGCCGATATTCTCTCCCGGCAGAGGAACTCGTCATTGTTCTCTTGGCAAAGTCTCACTTAGACCCTAAGGTGTATGGGGAAGATTTCGATGAATTCAAGCCTGAGAGAATGCTTGGCGAAAACTTCAATCGCCTCAGCAGAGAGTTCCCCAACTGTTGGAAGCCCTTCGGTAATGGTGCACGAGCGTGTATTGGTCGGCCGTTTGCATGGCAAGAAGCTTTGCTCGTCACCGCTATGCTGTTACAGAACTTTGATTTCGTCCTCGATGATCCTGATTATTCGCTGGCGTTGAAGCAAACTTTGACGATCAAGCCACAAGATCTCCGCATGCGAGCTACCCTCCGTGAAGGATTAACAGCGATTGAGCTAGAGCAAAAACTCGCCGGCACTTCAAACCCACTGAAATCGGACTCAAGTCTAGCTATGAATGGGGCTACTGCAGCGCCCGGCGAAACTCACGAAGGAAAGTTGATGACCATCTTTTATGGTTCAAACAGCGGCACTTGCCAGTCTTTAGCTGAAAGGCTGGCCGCCAATGCTTTCTCGCATGGCTTTCGTGCCAGTCTTGTGGATTGTATGGATAATGCTGAAGGCAAGCTACCTTTCGATGAACCGGCCATATTTATTACTGCCTCATACGAGGGCCAGCCACCGGACAACGCTTCTCGCTTCGTTGGTTGGCTTGAGAAAGAAGAGGGGAAGCAACCTTGCAAGGGAGTACATTACGCTGTTTTTGGCTGTGGTCACCGGGACTGGGCTTCGACTTTCCACCGAGTTCCCAAACTCGTGGATTCCTTAATCGAGAAGCTGGGTGGTAGTAGAATCGCACCCCTTGGCTTGTGTGATGTCGCAACCGGCAACATATTCACTGATTTCGAGACTTGGGAAGACGACGTGTTATGGCCTGCGATGATGGAGAGGTACAACGCTGTTCCACCCGAGGGCCCGGCCTTGAGCTTGGAGGTGTCTGGTCTACGCAAGTCAGCCTTGCGTCAGGACGTGAAAGAAGCTCATGTTCTCGGCAACAGCACTCTCACCCATATGGATGCATCCGGCAGGAAGCAGAAAATGGAAATTCAACTGCCCGCTGGGGTGACGTACGAAGCCGGCGACTACCTCGCAGTTTTGCCCTTCAACTCAAGGGATAGCGTCGATCGAGTGATGCGTCATTTCCACCTAACTTGGGATGCTCATCTCACGATCTCTGCAAATTCTCTCACTTCACTCCCTGAAAATACTCCCACGCCGGCAATGGCGATCTTCAGTGCCTATGTTGAACTGGGTCAGCCTGCTACGAAGCGCAACCTCCTAACTCTTGCCGACGCCGCCCAAGACGGAAACACAAAGCTCAAGCTTCAGTCCATGGCCACTGACGATCTCTACATTTCTGAAATTTCATCCAAGCGCCTTTCCGTCCTCGACCTTTTGGAGTCAAACCCTAGCATCAACCTCCCCCTTTCGGCATTTCTTGGGATGCTGCCTCCCATGCGAACGAGACAATATAGCATCAGCTCGTCTCCACTCTGGAATCCCAACCGTGTCGTTCTGACATATTCAGTGGGCAGACCTTGCCAGGCTGACGATGCAGGACGCATCGCAGGGGTCGCGACAACCTACATGTCCAGTCTCGAGAAGGGTGATATGTTGCAAGTCTCCGTCCGCCGGTCGCACGCAGGTTTCCGTCTGCCCCCTAGCGGATCAAGTCACCCAATCATTATGGTTGCAGCAGGGACAGGCATCGCCCCTTTCCGAGGCTTTGTACAGGAGTGGGCTGAATTGCGAAGCGGGGATCAGAGCAATCCTGCCGCAATGCTCTTCTTCGGTTGCCGCGACCCCGAAAAAGATGACTTGTACCGCGAAGACTTCGACGAGTGGGAGTCAAAGCGGGTGGTCTCAGTTTGGAGAGCGTACAGTCGGAGAACAGAAGCGAGCAAGGGTTGCAAGTATGTCCAGGACCGGTTATGGAAGGAAAGGCATCATGTAATGGATGCATGGAACCGTGGCGCCAACATCTACGTTTGCGGCAGTCAAGCAGTAGGTGAGGCGGTCAAGAATGTCTTTATCGACATTTTCTTGGAGGCTGCGAGCAATAAGGGCAAGAAGACAAGCAGAGAGGATATGAGATTATGGTTTGACGGTCTAAAGAATACCAGATATGCAGTAGACGTGTTTGATTAGAACACTTGGCCCTGGAAGGGCGCTTTAACGTATCGCAACATCATGCAAGCAATTACATAGGAGCTGAAGACAAGAGGATCATCCGTTTCAAATTTCTTTATCTCACGGTTGAAATACTCACATATGGCAAAGTGCCGTAAGTGCCAAGCTGCGAATACACTGTCTAGCTACCTTGCTTACATTACACCCGTTCACCAAGACGGAAGATCTCATCAGGCGCGCGAAAAGAGGTAATACTACACAGGTGGCATCCTCTCCTTCACGTGAACCATTTCGTGAGAAACGATATTTTCGCCAGCCGCGAAATTATTGCTTAGCTAATAATCATCAAAACTCATTAGGTCTGTCGCAGTTAACAATCCACGTATGAGTCGTAATGAATATCTGCCCAGTTCAAGATGAAGACGGCCTTCATAGCGAAGCTTTGGCGGAGTGGCACGGACTCAAGCACTGCCTTCGGCCATTTTATGTTGGCTCCGCATATCAATTTGAGGCACTTTTTTATTCCCGACGCTAACATCAGAAACTGGGTCGCAATGGATAGTCTCACCCCTCCGACACCGTTATTAGCGAGGCCTTGCCTATGGGTCGAACCGGTCAACTTCAACCTCCATGCTTTAATGACACCGGGCATACCGACCATAGCTGGGCTGCTGCAAAGACCACCAAAGGGTCCACCGAGTCGGGACAGGACTGCATTATTTTGCTTCGGATAGCTGAAGAGTATCACTGAGCAGCAGCAAAGTGCAAAGCAAGGTTTTCGAATGAAGGCCGAAACATCGGAGGCGGCCTCTTCAGGACATTCAATTCCCAGACAACAGGCACGACTCACGTCCGCACAAGCGAAGAAGAAGTTCTGGAGAACAACTTCGTAATTATAGAACTTTTTTTTTCCTCTGTGTCTTAACAAAGTTGCTAGTTGACAGCCTCAATAAACGTACTCCATTGGAAACGCATCCAGGGATCTACCTTTATCATCACTCGTAGCCTATCTTTACCATTTCTTACTGTCACCATCTACCCCTTCAAATCTCATCTGACATCATGAATAACCAAACCACTGTCGAGTTAGAAATGCTGGAGCTTCAGTGGAAGCCAGACATGGACTGCGTGCAAGCCAGCGAGCTGATGAAGCCTACCCGGGACTCAACCTCGGAGCAGTTTCTGATGGAGAGGATGTGGGTTTTGTGTGCTGTCCAGACGCACCATCAACTCCAAGCGGCTACGTGTGCCAAGCCACACTTCGAGCGGTATCGCTCATGGCTGGCTGAAGAATATGAAAGATTCAAGCAGCCAGGGTATCTGATGGTACCGGACTCTGCCGAAATTGTCGCCATGAGCGATGAGGATCGCCACAAAACCATCGTTGACATCTACGAGAGTGGGAAAGGAACTCACATGTGGCCCGTCTTAGAAACTGCGTGGCGGGTTTATCTCAACATGATCGAAGTCGTTGAAGGTCGACGCAAGCTGCTCAAAGTGCTTATGGAGGACCGGCTGCTTCCGCAATTCTACGACTGGGCGAACGATCTCACCGACGTGCGTCCTTTGTTCAAGATAATGGGCCACAGCAAGCCTCAACTCCGTGTTCTGGAGATAGGCGCCGGCACAGGAGGTGCCACGACCCGCTCTCTCGATGGATTGACATCCGAAACCGGCGAGCGGCTGTATAGCAGTTATACCTTCACCGATATTTCCACTCTTTTCTTTGAACCGGCAAAAGAGCGATTTAAAGAATACGAAGCCATCGAGTATAAGAAGCTTGATATCTCACTTGATCCACGGGACCAAGGCTTTGAGCCAGAATCATACGACCTTATACTCGCCTCCAACGTAAGTCTGGTCTGCCTTACTGTCCACCAAACGACAGCCATTTCGGAAGTGAAGATATTGAGGGGACACGCGTTAGGTTTTGCACGCCACTCCGAGCCTTGTGGAAACCCTGAAGCATTGCCGCATGCTGCTGAAACCGGATGGTTACCTGTACATGCAGGAATTGTCTCAACGTAAGAATCACCCACAAGCCTTGCGAAGATGAAAGGCTTAAGCGACTAACAATTCCTACAGCCGGAAAGTTCATCCAATTTATTGTTGTATGTCTATACGCTTCAAACTCTACATAATGACGCTCACACACGTAGGGCCTATTCCCAGGATGGTGGCTAGGTGATGACGACGGACGCCCGGGTGGACCTTGTGTGCCACCCATGGAATGGGATCGCCGTCTGCGCCAAGCTGGATTTGACGGCGTACACACGGTGGCTTATGACAATGAACCGCCGTACTACTACACCGCCAATATGCTCGCTCGGCCGGCAGAAACTTTTGCTAAAGACCGGCGGGTCACATTGCTCACACAGTCAGAAAAGATAACTTCGTTTGGCCAACGTGTAAGGGATATCTTGGTCCGCAACGGTTTCCATGTTGAGCAGCAGTCTTGGGGCTCTAAACTTCCGAAAGGACAGGATATCATCTCTTTGGTCGACATGGAGCGGTCGACGCCATTGCTTCAGGATATAACCACAGAGGACCTAAGTTACTTCAAACAAACCTTGCAGGACTTGTCAGACGCCGCCATTTTATGGACCATGCCTCCTGCCCAGGTCAACTGTCAAAACCCGCACTGTGGTCAAATGCTCGGCGCAGCTAGATGCCTCAGGGTTGAGCTTGGTCTCGACTTCGCGACCCTCGAACTAGAGACAACCACGAATCAGGCGGAAGCGGCCTCAGTCGTAGCACAAGTCCTTCACAAGTTCCAACGTGCACGAGCTGTAAAAGGCGGCTCTGACCTCGACACTGAGTATATCTGGACTGCTGGTCAGATACATGTTGGACGCTTCTACCGTGTTCAGGCAACCAGCGCCTTGGCTGCCGCAACACCTCTTTCGAAGGGCGAATCCATGATCAATGCGCATCAGAACTTGGGACCCGTCCCAAACAGCCCCCCTCTGACGCCGCCGGATTCAGCGCCGTTGCTGAAGTCAGACGTCTCATATCTTCTTGTCGGCGAGCTTACAAACCTCTGCCGGACCGCTGCCTCCTGGATGACTGCAGCAGGAGCCAAAGACTTGATTGTATTGTCTCCATCAGTAGGAAAATCCGGTCCGGACCAAGCATTCATAGAAAGCTTGGAGAAAGCCGGGTGCACACTGCGATACTTTTCAGGCGACGTGGCAGACCGTGGTTTTGTCGAGGGGGTTATCGCCCAAAACCAAAGGCGTATTGCGGGCGTGATACAGATAGCAACGGCGCCTCGAAGTGAGGATTTTGCCACCGCGGACCACGACTCTTGGACCACCGCCCTTCGTCCCAAGATTGAGGGAACATGGAATCTTCATCAATTGCTGCCGATAGATCTCGAATTTCTCGTCTTGACCTCAACCGGCAGCGGCATGCTGAGCTCACAAGGACAATCTAACAGCGCCTCCGCCAACATATTTCTCGATGCATTCTCTGAATACCGCAACGGTCTTGGACTTTCAGCGTCAGTGCTGCATGTAAGTGGCGTCGAGGAAGTTGGGCTCGCGACCGTCGAAACGGACTTTCTCTGCGGCTTGCGGCTCGCTGTGACACGCTCCGCTGTCACAAAACAATCCATTTCATCTGTATCAACCAGCCCGAACGACCCCCGCCGTAGGTTGGATCAGGTTGTTCTAGCCAGCCACGACCATTTGACGGCCCAGTCGCAGAGCGCTGCCACCCAGCACCGCGACGCCCGCATGGCAGTCTATCATAACAACCATGTTGTTCACGTCGCGGTTGATAATAACGGAGCTGGAGGAGACGTGCAGGCTGTACCAGCTGCCTGATGAGCATGGGGAATCATCAGTGTGATTGAAGCTATGTGTTTGTCTAGATCATCACGCAACAATATGTTCATGATAGAAAGTTCTTTTTGTAGCAATGCATAACCATACGCAAAGTTGGCCTGATTCCTGCCAGGTGCCTTCAAGAAATGATTCGTAGCTGCTGAAGTAGGTTTTAACACACGGACGCGGGGTTGTGAACAAACCAAAACAAAATTTAGTTCCACCTAGGCCAAGTTGCCGCCACCGGTATTATCACTGCAAGATGACGGTTGAAGGGCCCTCAAGACAGGAGCTGTTTGATACCATCACCATCTGATGTTGTTCCGATTATTCAAACAAGTCAGTGAAAAGTTCCTAGGTTCAAGGATTCCTGAGATTCCAAAACTGTTGTTTTTAGTTTAAATGTTAAATTTGAGCACTCCTTGGTGACTAAAGTACGAACGATTCTCCCTTTATGGTGTACCAGATTTACACCTTTTAACAGATACTATATCTAATAAACATAGGCCTAACACTGAGGAGAGTATGATCTTGGCGTTCTTCGTCCACAGCCAAGAAAATACCGAGCAAGCAAGGTCCTTTGGAAGCCTAATAACAACGATGCCGGCTCGCTCTGACAAGCCACTCGCGAATCCCTTGCGTCGCTACGCGAGGCAGGCCCCTGTATCTCTCCGCGTCGTACGTCCCATCGATAGCTCGGGCAAGACGCTGGGCTTTTGTAAGGGCAAGCCTCTTTGCATCAGTCCATTTCACCTGCTCCACAAACTGTTCCGCCTCGCTTGCCAGTTCCCGTCGTTTCTTCCGCGTAGCGGGGTTATCGGCTCTTTCAGCGGTACACAGCGCACAGTCGCATTCGAAGCCCCAAGTTGTCATCAAGGCCTGTTGCCTTTCATCAAAGTCACTTGACTCACTGTAACTGATGAAGATTTCTTCTCCTGCAGTGATGGGGCGAGCAGCACGGAGTATCATGACGTCGCCAATGTATTCTTTCTCGGTATTAGCGACGCAAGAGTGATTGATGTAAGCAGCCCAGACCCACAAGCCAGTGTTAGCTTTGCTGGTCTTACCGTCTTTGCCGGCTTGGCTGCATAGACCTCCAAATGCGTTGCGAGACATGATGTCGTGTACTCGAAAGCTGTCGACAATGGGGCCATCAGCTGTTCTAGAGATTCTTCTGCTGTTGCTGTCCCCTTGATAGTCGCCGTAGAGGTCCATGACCTTTGCGATCTGGGAAGGGTTATCCAAGAGCTTCTGTGTGATTGACTCAGTCAACCCAATTGGTGAAACTCGGATCCTTTTATCGCGCACGTCATATGTTATCGCTGTCGACGCTTGGTTTTCAACGCAGAAAGCCTTTTCGCAGATGACTATCTCCCCAGCCGGAATGTTTCGAGTTGCGAAAAGGCCACGTCCTCGTCCCGTGCTGTCCTTGATCTCGGTATTTCGGATAAAAGTTGCAACATCCATCTGTTGAGATGGTTGAGATATTCCAGCCTTCAACTTTTTTAGGTCATAGGCTCCGGTTTCTTTCTCGCGGATACGTGCGTTGACTCGGCGGAGCTGGAGGTTCACGCTTTTGTCGTTGGGCATGAGCTTCTGTTGCTCTTCGAAGAAGCTCTTTGCCTCGTAATATTCTCCTTGATTATATGCAGCACAACCAGCACGGAAAAAGGCCTTGCCATTAAGGTCTCTTGACTGCTGATCGTCATTCTTTCTGGAAATAGAAGCCTTTGCGTCAAAGATAGCTTCATCGAGACGGTTCAACAAAAGGTTGACATGCGCTCGATTGCGGTGAAGGTCTCGAGCCAAGTCCGGATTCGTCTCGAATATGAAAGCTTGCCGGGCAAGCTTGAGGCCTTTGGTATATCTGTCCCAAGCCAGCTTTAGATCTTGCTGCCTGAGCGCTGCGTTTCCCATTTCTTTCCAGTTTCTCGCAGACTCTTCTGCTACGGCTATGTTCTCGTACTCGCCGTAACCGCACGCAGTGGGGCTTGACAAGAGATCTCCGGTGGCGGTTTCACTTTCTAAACAAACCAGGTCTGAAGGATGATCGATTCGAAGAGTGGCCTCACTTTGGTCTGTCATAGTGAAGTAAGGTTCCTTGATCGTGAAAGCCGACGCTGACTCTAGAATGTCCTCGCCGTATTTGGACTTATGCAGATACACTTCTAGGCGTTCTGTTTCACCTGCTTCGTCTTGCACCATGGTCCATGACCGTGCCGTGAGCGTAACCACCGGGCTGGCACGCTTGACAGTAAGGGAACGGCCACGATGATGGGTTTCCATTCGGAGGTCGGTGAGTTTCATGGGCCGCAAGTTTTTGAGAGAGACGGTGCACGGCGGGTACGTGTTACCCACCGTGATGACTGGAAGTGAGCTTTTATCGCCCCTCTCTTGTGTCATATTGCCCATATCCAACATGAGAGATGCACCAGTTGCTTGGCTGATGGCACTGTGTGAATCGCGGGGTTCCCGCGTATGGCCTACGAGTTCCGCACATCTTTCAAGCCTCTCTTGCACGGTGGTTTTAATGCGTTCCGCCTCTTTCTCAGTCAGAAAGATGGTGTTTTCATCATTCTTGCCAGCCATGATGAGATAAGTGATGGACGTGGATTGGGAGCCAGGATGTCTCGGACTAAGCCGTCGTCAAAGGAGAACCGAAGCTCAGAGTATTCGATAAACAGTACGTGTACCAAGGTGAAATATCTGAACACGGAGATCCGTACAAATTGCCGACGGCCTTGAAAAAGATAGAAGATGCCTGAAGAGGGTTGAATCGATCGAATTACTCAGTAATGCTGTACGGATGACACCCAAGGCCGGAGGCTAACGGCCAAACCTACGTCCCCGCGTTATCGGTGTCGGATCAACTAGCACATATAAACGATACCAGACTAATCAACAGAATGCGGAGGTTTGAGCATACGCAAGCAAGCAGTACATCCTAGCGCACAAGTTGCTACGAAGTGAAGCGGCAGCAACGGGGCAAAGCGAGAACAAAGTTTCGGGAATTCCTTGACTTGCCGATAGTTTGCGACGCTCGGGAGTTTCGTCTGCCTAAGAACCTTGCGGTGGCCTCGACACTTGGTTGTACAATGTCAAGTACGGAAGAGAAAAGTATGATGCCTAGCTTCGTTTTGCCGTCATAATGTGATGAAGGGGTTTACGCAGTTTCAGGACACTGCAGAAGAAAATTAGCGAGTGGCCGCTCACAAACGTGACGCAGTAACCTTCCGAACATGGCTCATCTGAAATCTTGCCTGATCTGCTTTATAAAATCTTATCCCGGTTGTCCTTCTAAAGTCTCTTCCCAAGGTTTTCTAGTTCCTAACTCTGTTAGTCTACCAATGGCGCAATTCTTGCCGCATCACATTCAGACATAATGGACTTTTGTGCGAGAAGGACAACAAGGCCGACCGCCTCTGAGTCAGAGCTTGAGTCTCAGAGCGGCGCTGGGGCTTGCGAAGCTCCTGGAGATGCACAAGACAAAAGAATAGGGGGTGTAGGGAACACAGGAGACTCCAGTACCACCAGAGAAAAGTCCGGAGAAGGAGAAGAGGACCACGAGTACATCACGGGATTTAAGCTCATCGCTGTTCTAGGAAGCGTTACTTTGACCGCCTTTTTAATGCTCCTTGACGGTTCCATTATTGGAACGGTAAGTTTGGATGCAGCCACTCGCATTCAGAGTGTGGTGAGCTTTGTCACATGCACGAGACTGACACTGTGCCATTAACTGTAGGCCGTGCCGAGCATCACCTCCGAGTTCCACTCCCTTGATGATGTGGGCTGGTATGTGGCAGCATATCAGTTGGCCAGGTATGTGCGCTTTGGGGTATCTACAGCAGCTATGAAAATCAGGGTCACCGTAAGTCTAATAATCAATAGTGCGGCCCTTCAGCCTTTGACAGGCAAGATGTACACGCAGTACAGCAGCAAGGTAACTACCTTAGACGACATGGTCTAGCGACAGAGCTTAAGTGACAATAATGGTTGCCCAGTGGACATACCTCGTCTTTTTTATCCTCTTTGAAGTGGGATCTCTCATTTGTGGACTCGCCAACTCATCGCCAATGCTCATAGCGGGAAGGGCAATTGCTGGACTGGGAAGCTCGGGACTGCTAAATGGAGGCATGACGATCATCGCAGGGGCCATACCTTTGGAGAAGCGACCTCGTAAGCTGACACCGCAGACTATTCCTGAAAAGGTTGTCAATGCGAAGATAACTAACCAATTTCCACAGTTTATACTGGGATATACCTGGGAAGTACGTTTGTTGATCCAGCTCTGTCGTTGACAACCCGTCGGGAATCCAGTTCCTAATCCCACACAGTCATTCAGCTAGGTACCGTATTTGGACCGCTGGTAGGAGGAGTCCTTACCGAATACGCATCATGGCGATGGTGTAGGTATGCCGTGCACTATTGTGAGATTAATGGTGCTGACACATAATAGGCTTTTACATCAATCTTCCCGTGGGAGGTGTCGCCGGTATCCTTCTTCTCTGGATCAAAATACCTGACCTGACTGTCAAGCCTCCATTCACACTAGCTCTTATGCGAGAGACCATCCCGAAGCTTGATCTCCTCGGTTTCGCCTTATTTACACCGGCATCAACCATGTTCCTGCTGGCTCTTCAGTTCGGGGGAAATGATTTCCCATGGAACAGCTCCGTGGTGATAGGCTTGTTCTGCGGCGCCGGAGTAGCCGCAATCTTATTTGTGTGCTGGGAAAAGCGCGTTGGCGACGAAGCCATGATTCCATTCTCGGTAGCCGGGCAGCGTATCGTTTATTGCAGCGCGCTGAACGGCGCAGCTCTTGTCGTCGCCATCCTTGTCGCCGCTCAGTACCTGCCGATTTACTTTCAGGGCGTTCTCGGATACGAACCAGCGATGAGCGGAGTTAATTTGTTGCCAACCATAATAAGCCAGTTGTTAATGGTAATACTATCTGGAGTTTTAAGTTTGTCTTCCAATACCCGTCCTCGACCGTCACCAGGTTTAACGGAGTTATAGTTCAAAAAGTGGGATACTATCTCCCGTTTGCCATCGCCGGTAGTGCCGTTAGCGCGGTCGGAAACGGCCTCGTCTCGATGTTTTCACCTTTAACTAAGACCGCCACATGGATTGGCTATCAGATAGTCCTTGGTACCGGTCGTGGTATTGGAATGCAGACGGTAATGCTTGGGATCATGACGCTTTTCATCAAGTGCAAACCTAACATTTGAACACAGGGAGTAGTTGCTGTACAGAACGCCCTGCCAGCACATCAAATTCCGATCGGCATTGCCTTTACGATCTTTTGTCAGAACTTTGCGGGCGCAATCTTCGTCGTGGTCGGCAATGTGGTATTCTCGCAGGCGCTAACATCAGAGATAAGAGCTCATGCGCCTTCAGTTTCACTCGACGCTGCTTTTGCAGCGGGAGCCAGACCCTCCGCCATACGCGCCCTAGTTCCACCCGGAAGCCCTGAGATTGGTGGGGTTTTGTTGGCCTTCTCGAACAGTATCAACAAGGTCTTTTATATGCTGGTCGCTTGCTGTGGGGGAGGATTACTTGTCTCACTAGGAATGGGCTGGGTTGATACGAGAAAGAAAAAGACAGCGGAAGCAGCATGAAATACTCGCGACACGGAACTTTGCAGTTTTTTCTCCCACCCGTTCATCAGCGTCTTACAACGCGTAAGGGAAAGAGGAGGTTCGGAAGTTTTAGACATTTAGAGGTTGGACTGATTAGGCAAGAGCGCTTAGATGCCGTTACGGGGAATCAATCTCGCTTTTGTCTCGGGGACATCATCTGTCATACTAAACATAAAGCATAATGGACA
>MPGH01000055.1:0-62447 GCA_001937105.1 Colletotrichum chlorophyti | reverse complement strand
CACTCTTTACACAATCTCTCCCACCTATAGCTGTATGCTCTAGCTCGTTACAGTTATAAGCCCAGCTCTGTGNNGACCTAAGCTAACACCCCTTCTATAAGCTATACACACTTTAGATCCTTCTCTCTATTAGTCTCTAAGAACTATAGCTTCTTTAGAGCTTATAAGCAATACAACTTCAGCTAAGCTGGCCTTAAGATGTAACTAGCCCACCTAGTACCAGCAGCTTAAAGCAATCTGTAATATATAGGGTATATAGGAGCTTATTAATCCTAATCTCTTAGACGGCCTAAACTACTTACGCCTTCTAGAGCCTATTAGTACAGTAGAAGAGCTTACTAAAGAGCTTATATATAAGCAGGAAGCTAAATACATTATATATAAGATTAAGTACAATTAAGCTAAGGCAGCGTATAACAGATCACTTTAGGGCACTTAGGACTCTATACTAACTATAGAAAGCGGCAATGAACTGGCTTCCAGTAAGCCAGTACTAATAAGGCCAACAGCACCTAAAGAGCCCATAAAAAAGCCTAAGCCTATAGATAAAAAAGTCCTAAATATATAGAACCTTAGAGTTAAATAACAAGCAGCTAAGGCACTATTTAGAGCACTTATTATAATAAAGACTTAGTTTATACTAAATTAGATCTTAAAAACAGTAAGCCTAACGCTCCTAATAACTGTATAGTTAAAAGCTAGCAGTATAGGTAATACTACTCTTTAAAAGACTATTAGATCCCTTAAAAGGAACCTTATACTAAATGCACTTAGTACTCTAACTACTATATATAAGGAATATTACTTAGTACTAAATTAAGTATAATACAGATCTAATCCTATATACTAGCACTTAGACTAGCAGGAGGCTTTCTTATACACTTAAGTATATAAGATTCTAAAGGTTTAAGGATACATTATAGTAAAAGACTTCTTAGATATAGTATATATATAGCTTAACCCTTCTTAGGGCAACTATAAATATAACAATCTAATAACAAACTTAGAAATTAGCTAACTAATGCTCTTAATTAAATAACTTAGCTAGATCTTTAGAGCCCTCTATATTAATAACTTATAGCAAAGGGGTAATAAAAAGCCTATTAGGGCATTTATAACTCTAAACAGGCGTTCTAACGTATATAAAACAAGCCGTTTAAACTGTCCTTATAATAAGAGGCATATATATAAGCCTATAGAGTATACCTAACTTAAATATTTACTTATAGGAAGAGTTACTAAAGGGATCTCTATAAGAATAAGTTATACTTATATATAAGAGGTTAGGGACTAAGTTAAGGAAAGCTAATAGAACAACCTTTATAAAGAGCTAGAACGACTTAGATAGATAATAGGCTTAGAAAAAACTAAAAAGGTAGATAAGAAGGCTAAAACAATAAGCAATAAGCTAGAGTTCCTAGGTAACGTAGTTATAGTATTAATCTCTCTAGAGCTTATAAAGTAGCTAGAAATCGCTCTACTATTAGCTATTTTTATAACTAGCTTAAACGGTATATATCCTCTAGTAGTAAGTATAGTACTAAATAACTACAGTATAACGTATCTTATAAACAACTAAAGCCTTTTAATACTAGGTTCTTATATACCTACTTTAAAGGATAACTACGTCTAAGCTAGTAGTACTATAATACTAATGCTTAAAAGAGGAACTAAGGTTATAAAAGGTATACTAAGTAATAATTCTAAACCTAAAATTAGTAACCTTACCCTTAAGAACGTAGTATATATAGAGGACTTCTATATTAATATAGTCTCTAAAGCGCTTCTCTAGAAAAAGGGTATATAGTACTGTAGATTTAATAGTACGTTATAATACAGATAGGTATTAAAGAGCCTTATTCNTAAAAAAGCTTATAAGAAAGTATAACCTAGTCTTCCTTNAAATACACTAAGATTTCCTCTTATATAGATATACTAATTCCTATAAGCCCTACTAGTATAGTTATAGCTATCTCTTAGTTTTAAAAGAGACTACAGCTCTTATACTAATGCTATAGCAAAAGGTTAGATAATGCGCTTCTTTAGCATCTATGTATAGGACACTTAGGCCTAACGGCTTTAGAGCACTTAGTAAAGAGCACTAAAGGCATAAAAATTAGAGGTCCTAAACAAATTAAGTGCTAACACTATATAACTATATATACCTTAAGGATAGTTATATACAGCCTGTCTAAGAATAAGGCTATACACCTATAATATTATATCTTATAGGATCTCTTTAAGTTCCTACTATTATATAAAGGCAATCCTAAAATGCTTATTATTATTAATAAGCATATAGAAAAAAGGAAGGGCTTTCCCTTAAAGTAAAAGACTTATAATAAGGTGTTTTACTCTATATAGGCTCTTAAGGTATAGACTAAAAGGTACTTTAAAGTTAGTATTTATAAGATTTATTATAACGTTAAGTATACAGTTATTAGTATCTAAGGCGTAACAGTATATAAGATATAGGCTGTAGTATGTAGTATAGATATAGAACTGCCTCTACTATATATAAAAGAGCCTATAGGAGCAGGAGAGCATATAGGTAAGACAGTAATTAAGAAAGGAATTAAAATGCACACAGCGGCCGGCCTCTTAGAGCAACTGTAGGAGGAGGCTGTACTTATAGGCATATTCCTTAATAACATAAGCCTATAGGAATTAAATAGCTAGAAGTCCTCTAACTAAAAGGAAAGTAAATGGTTTGTAAATTACTTTTGTTAGTAGTAGACGCTATAGCTAAAAGCACCTATAGTAACAGTACTCCTACACTAAGGAGGAATATATACATACAGCTACTGTATATATCCGTTATATAGGGATAGAGAGAAAGGCATATACTAGAGAGATTTTAAGGTGCTTCCCTATAGGTATATTAGGTACTTAGTTAGCTATATACCTAAGACCTATAACCTATATAGAATATAGGTGCCTATACTTAAGTAGGTAATTATTATACATAACGTACGCTTTAATAAGACCCTTTTCTATAGGGACGAGAAGCTAAAAGACAGATTGCTATATACGTAAGTAAGAGAGATTATAAATAAAATATAGGAGACTATTACTATAGCTAATACTGCACTAATATTACTTAGCGTTATTAACGAACTATAGTTCCTTACTAAATCACCTATAAATAAGATTATAGCTAACGGTTAGAAGGAAGCTAAAAGCTTATAATAAACGGCTTATAACAGCTAAGAGCCTATAGTATACCTACTAACACTAGATAGGACCTCTAAACCGCTTATAACGCTTAGGGGTGGGGGTGACTCCTTAGTAGTCCAGCTAGCAACTAGGCTATTAATATATATAGAATTAACAGTACAGAATAAATACACTCCTAACAGCGCTTAGGGCATATAGGAAGCCCTTAATATATATAGTAAGTAAGACGCTAAAGGTAAGATTATACTTTTAGAGATTATAGTNTAATATAAACCCTATAGAATCCTTATAATAAGTACCTTAGACTAAGTAAAGCTATTAAAAATAGACCTACAGTCCGCCTACTTAATTAAGCAGAAGACTTTAAGATAGAACCTTTTACTTAAAGCTATTAAAGCTAAGCATCTTTATAACAATACTTACTAAAGATAGAGGCCTAAAAGCCTCTAACTAATAAGAACTTAATAACTTCCTAACTATATATATACCTAATTAGTAGAATGCAGTTAAGGAAGCGAATTTAGTACACTATATACTATATATAGTGGTTAGAGGTGTAGTAAAAAAGGCAAATCTAAAGCGCTTAATAGCGACCTTAATACCTAAAGTATGTATAGAAGACCTTCTAAAGCCTCTAAAGAACTAAAAAGACCTCTTAAACCTACCTCTATACATATAAAGCTAATTCTAATAAGCAGCGGACCTTAAAATCTAAAGACTATAGGGGAAAGGCATATAGGACGTAATTAACTGTACTTAAGCGCCTATTACGCTAATACCTNTAGGTATTTACCTATAAGTATAATAAAAATAGATTCTTAGAACGCTATAAAGTAAGAATCTATATATAAGGCGACCTCTAAAAAAATAACCTAAAGAGTATATATATAGTAACGCTTATAGTAAAGATATTCTAAATAGTTATAGCACTTATAGTATAATTTAACCTAAAAGCGCTCTAATTTAACGTTAATAATGCATTCCTTAATACTTTTTTTAACCTAAATAGGCCACCTATAGTAGTTAACCTTCCAGATAGATATAAGTAAGAAGGTAAATGCGTAAGACTTAGGTGCGCTCTGTACGGTCTATAAGACGCACCCCTGCTTTAGTATAACGAATTCTTAGCTACTCTAGTGACCCTAGGGCTCTTACTGTACTTAGAAGACGCCTGTATATACCAGACAGCTAATAAGAAAGTAATTATAGTGTTCTATATAGACGACTTCTTAGTTATATTTTATAAATCGTATATAAGAAGCGCTTAAGCAGTAATCTAAGGGATTAGGGCAAAATACAACCTTAAGGAGCAGGGACCAGTAACTTACTACCTTAGTGTATACGTCCTAAGGGACCAAGCCAATTATAAGGTCTACTTAGTATATAACGCCTATATTAAACGAATTACTAGCCGCTTTAAGCTTATAGACAGCCTCGCTTTAGTAACACTACTGCTAGTAATTAACTTATAAAAGCATAAAAGCATTACCCTAAAGGTAGATATAAAACGCTTCTAAGAAATAATTAGCTATATACTATATATAGTAATTATAATTAGGATAGATATTGCTTTTATAGTAGTAGCACTCTTAAGATTCTTAATGAATTTAGGACTACAATACATATAGGTAGTGCGCTACTGTATATAATACCTATATACTATTAGATTTCTTATACTAGTATATAGTAGTACACTAGACGCTATAGCTCTTTTAATTACAGGAGATATAAGCTTTATAGACAATAAAAAGACTAAGCGATCCTCTTAGGGGTATATTATATTCCTTTTTAGTAGAGCGATTTAGTAGAAAGCAGCCCACTAGAATATAGTTATAACCTTAACTATAGAGGTAGAGCTACTTAGCCTTAAGCATACTGTAAAGGAGATAATAGCTCTTAAGTACCTTTTCTATAAAATAGTGCTTAAGCTTAGTAACGTATAGAAGATTTACTATAATAATTAGTAAATAATACGCCTTATTATAGGGGAGGGGGAAAGAATCTTAACATACCTTTAGTACGTTAATATCTAGAATATATAGCTATATAAAAGGCATACTACAGGTAGCTTTTAAGTAGTATATATACCTATAGACTAAATGCTTACTAATAGACTTACTAAAAACCTTTTTAGGGCGAAATTTAAACATTTCTATACACTACTGAACCTCTATAACGTATAAGGCATAATTATAAAGTATAGTAATAAGGAGGGGAAAAGCAATTGAATTAGGCTACGCCTAAATGCTACGCTGGGCATAAAAAAAAAAGAATTTAAAAAATGGCCTGTAGCTAGTAAACAGAAATCCTGCCCTAGAGGGCCTAAAAAGAGTGAGTAGAAAAAGGCCTGTAGGCTGTACTACTTAAAGTAGCGGTTAAGATAACAACCTAAGGGAGCTATAAGGGCATCCTTAATAAGAGGGCTGATGGCGTTAAGCAGCCTGGCCTTGTGGCTCTTATATTTAGGGCTAGTAGTAGAGGTAGAGCTGTTAGCTCCGCCTACTATACCACTAAACCTAGATGTAATAAGCGCAGCGGGCGGTAGAGGTATAAGCTTAGGCTTAGGCTTAGAGGTCAAAACCTCCTTACCCTTGCCCTTACCCTCTAAGGCAGTAAGTCGCTCTTTAACCGTATAGGTAATAAGCTCCTCTACCTCCCCAGCCTTATTAAGGACCGCCCGTACAGTTATATAGATGTTAGTAATGATCTAAGAATTAGTTAGCAACGTATAGAAACGAATATAAGAATAAGATACTTATAGTTTTCTTTAACTTTAAATTAGATCTACCTAACTTAGGGGCCTTAATAGCTGCCTAGAGCTTAGCTGTAAAGGGCCTTACTGCTAGAGGCACTGGTATACAATGCTCTAAAGAGCGCCTATTAAAGCACTATAGGTAACGGCCATTAGTTACTGCTAGGCAGCGCCTAAAGTCTAAGCTATAGAGCATAGCTTAGAGGTAGAGAAGGCACTAAACCTCCCACTTAACCTCTTTACTAACTCCTTATTTCTTAGGGGCTAAAAGCTTACTATTAGTAGTAACTAATAAGTAGATATAAAAAGGTATATACTCTTCTTTAGGGTGGTACGCTTCTTTTTAGCTAAAGGCTTAGCCTCCTTCTTAGGCTCTTCTTCTTCTTCTTCTTCCTCTTCTTCTTTAGCTATATAAGCACATTAGTTATAGGTTCCTAGACGTACATGCATATAGTATCTACTTACCCTTATGCTTGCCCTTAGTAGCCAGCAACTCTGTCTCCCTAGCTGGTTCCCCCTTAGAGGAACCACCAGTAGGAACTAGGCCACTATTGGCCTTAGGCGTAACCACCATAAAGGGGTCAAACCTAATAGGAGGAGTCTCCTAATAGGGGCGCACAGGAGGAGGCGTAGGGTCGGTAGGGGCGGTAGTAGGGGCGGCATTAGCCTCTACAGCCATAGAGGCAACGAGCCCGGTAAGGTAAGCGCACTTAGCGTAAGTCACTATACAAACATATTAGTACAGTTCTAAACAATTCCTATAAGCCTTTTATAGGTATAAAAAGATAAATACTTACTAGGGAAGCCGTTAGAAGACATTTTGTTTATTTGTTCTCTATAAAAGCATATATCAGTACAATTCTTAGCGGTGCGTATGCGTAGGGGGTGATTTAAAAGGGTTAGATAGGTAGGCGTACTTCTTGTGAATAGAGGCGTAAAGAGGAAAAGAATTAACAGGAAGCCGGCTATAAAAAATCACTATAATACAGCAGGCCTAAGCAGGCCAGCCCTCTCACCAGCCCTCCAGGCAGCCCTCAGTGGACCCATAATATACCAAAAACGGAAAATAAAGCAAAATTTAACATTAACAATTGACTTTAGATAAAAGAAAAGAGCGTATAGTAAATAAATAACAGCACGCTTTAATACGCTTATTTAATAACAATTTCCTTTATTATTTCTAAATAAAGCATATAGAATACATTATCTAACAGTCTGTAAGGGGTTTTAGTTAATGGATTTATAGTTAAGAACTGCTTTAAGGCAGTTAGGGGTGTGTCACAAAGTGGTCAACGCTCACTAAGCACACCGGACCGGTGTGGGCACGGGCTATTCTCATAACACGCTCACTGAGCACCTATTTATACGCGCGTCACACATAGGAAACCTTCTTCTAGAATCAAGTCACTCTTTACACAATCTCTCCCACCCATGGCTGTGTGCTCTAGCTCGTCACAACAATCATATAGAACACGGTAAGGCAGCAATGGTCAGACGATAACCTTCATGGCTAGTCTTGCTCATCACAACGGCGTGTACGAGCGGCTACCCCAACGAGCTAAAAACAGTGCCTGCCCCAGAATGTCTCCTACTTTCAGTCCAGGGATTCTTGGGCTTTCCATCAAACCCTCTTTACAAGTGTCTAAAAAGCTTAATGGAATAACAAGCCTGTTCCGTCATTGCCATCCCATCTAAGTGCAGCAGGTGCAAACTCTCCTCCCATGCTTCAGGCACACTCGAATTCAAAGCGCTGGATGAATCCCCCTCTTGATCCGCCCCAATCTTCCTTCCAGAAGTCAATAAGCCTCCGCGTCCCTTTGTCCGTTTCTTTCCTGGCCTGGGTTACGTCGGCTATTCCGGCATCTCTAGCCGTGAGAATCGTGGTACAAGAACCAGATTGGGACGATCAAACATTAGGCGTTTAGGAACAGGCTTTAGCAACGTTCATTCCTGTTTACTACTAAGCTTACTCTGGCAGATCGTCGTCCAACTAAGTTGAACTTTCTTACGACGGACACAAGCTAATTACCCTGCCTAGAATTCACCGTTGAATCTAGCTTTTATAATTTGACCCCGATTACTTCTTTTACACCCATTTTTTCCGTATTGCACTCGTGTTCTGCTCTGTTATGCTTATCCATATACTTTTGGTCAAGGTCGATCATAACATTCGATCATGATATTACACCCCCTTGCAGGCGAGCATCAGCGCCTGAAATGCGCATCCAATTAACAAGCAATCTTTCGGAAAATGCATGTACATGTTGGGTGCAAGAAGCTCAGCTGGCAGCCGCACGGTCTTGAGGCTCTTTGAGGAAGTGAAGTCAGACTACCACGAGGCCTAGCCACGAGGCCCAGAAGAATGCAGCTGCCGAAAAAGATCACTGCCATCTCAGTAGAGCCGCTCTATCTTCGTGTGCTCAGTTTCCTCAAAGTTAAACATCGTGGATGCATGCGAAAAGTTTTTTTAATTTGAGTGATGACATGGCTTGCCGTACAGTTCCGCTCCGACTCTGCGAACACACTTCGGGAACGAGCAATAGCTGCATGGCCTGGGGACTTTTCGGTAAGGTAGTGGAAGGGGCTTACTTTGCTCTGGTCCTCAGGTTGCTAGAAAACAGGATAAACTCTACACGACGGCCCAAAATACCGTTCGTTCCTGAAGCTGGTGGAAGGTTCGCTCTCGCTTGTGTAACTATTAGCTCCCATTGATGCGAATCTCTACTAATGCTAGACCGTCTCATTCCCGTAACTCTATTCCTCATTCTGCGAAAACTGGACCATGTTCAAACTATCCTCCCAAAGTCTTGAAGCCATGTTCTCATCCCAAATCCACTTCTGCCAGCCCGGCAAATAGTATTTTGGCTGCTCAGTGTGTTCGGCTTCTCTGCCTACCTGCACATCATCAAGATACAAGCCTCCTTTTCCCTCCAACTCTTTAGCCACGCTTGCCCATACTTGCGTAGCTGCCCCTTGCTCCAAGCTCTTCTCATGACGGGCTAACAGGGCGTCGTGTCGCAAGTATTCTTCTCGGCGCGAGGACACAGAGCCGGAGAAATCGCGTCCGATTTCCGTGGTTAAGATTAACCCCGGGTTCAGACTCAAGCCGTGCACACCTTCCTTGCCGTACCTTCGCTCAATTTCGTTGGCCATGAGGATATTTGCCGTCTTACTTTGCGCGTACGTTTTGGCCGAGTCGTAGACCCCGTCCCCCTCGAAATGATAATTATCGGGGTTTATGTTGCTAGCCCGATGCCCTGAGCTTGAGACGATGACGACCCTCGAGTGGAACGAAGGAGCTGATGAAGCCACCAAAGCTGGCCGAAGGAGCTGGAAGAGGAGGAAGTGTGCCAAATGGTTCACTGTGAATGCCGTCTCGAACCCTTCTTCAGTCTTGCTTTGCGGGCACCCCATGATTCCAGCGTTCGCCAACAGTAGATTCAGTTTCCCTCCACTTCTTTTTAAGAACTCCGCAGCTACGTGCCGCACATTCCGCAGGTTGCTCTGATCTAGTTCGATCATTTCCACTGGCGGATAATGAGGGTTGGCGGCGGAGATTTCTTCCGCCACCCGCTCACCTTTGGCAAGGTCGCGGCCAGTAATGAAAATCTTAGCTCCCGTCAAGTGCAGTACCCGTGCCGATTCTGCTCCTATACCAGCTGTGCCTCCGGTAATCAGGACGGTCTTGTCTGGCCAGTGGTTTCCCACCAAGTTCTGGTCTCGGAGAACTTCCTCTGCCGTGGGGCGAGCATCGCCTGCCCCCTGGGGTGATGCATGAACTGCGGCATAACGAGAAAGAGTCATTGTGGGTGATCAGCTGCTGAAATGAGAGGAGATACGTCGACAGGCAGGGCGAGGAAAGAGTTGGTGAGCAGCCAGCAGCAAGAAGAAAAAGGTGTGACCGACTTGTACTTGAATGCAGCCCGCATCCGACAGACGATCCTAGGGATGAGGGGAAGACGTATTCCCCGATTGGGAAGCGATCCGGCGACTTTAGAGCACTTGAGCAATCGGTGCTGGAAAGTACGCCGAATTGAGTTGCCGGTGGATGATCAACACAAGCGGGGTAATCCGGAGTGTTCTGGTTACTGGATGTGTCTATCTTGCGAAACCGCTTAGTTTTCGGGGGGTTAAGTTGATGAGCTTATTTCCAGGTGACAGGTATCAGGGTTTGTCCACTAATCAATCTTAACTTGAACCTCGTTCTTGCAGCCACGACTAATTCTCAGCGAAAATCAGAGCGGTCTTTGTTCAATGGTCGCGAAAACAACATGCTCAGCACGAACAATTCAGGATGTATTAGTTATTGGAAACCTAACTTAGAAGTTTACTTTCCGAACTTTCAAACTACCGTGACTCTTTATGGGTGCGCCAGTCCTCTAATCGTTACACAAAGATGCATGTGTTGCCCTGGGACATCTTACCTCTAGCCCAAATAAAAGCTCTAATTTCCCATGCCCTCGGGCGTTGTTTCCACAAGAGTGTGCCGAGGCAACAATAACCGCCGCCGAACTTCGCCCTAAGTGCAGAATAGTCTGATGAGCGCTTGATTCTCCGTATAGAGTCAGTCTACCGCTCGGTAGCCGCTCCTGTCCCGTCTAGTGCGTCTCCTTTGTTCAACAAGCATTCGGATTAAACAAGACCTTGGACGCGTCTTGCCTTTTCTCTGAACGAGTCAATCACCCCTAAGCCACCCCTAACCTCGGTATTCGTTCCCGACTCAACTTGCATGAGAGCTGCGAAGAGTGATTGGCCACTTGGGCTGTTGAATAACCCGTCGTGCCTGTTCTTGCCGTCCGGACCAGTTTTTGAAGTGACACAAAACTCGTCGGGAAGGCCCAGTAGCTGTTCGATGGGCCTGAGTTGATTCTCGGCCTGACAGAACAGAAGTTGGCCGAGCAAGTTTGGCCGAGGAGAGACCGCTACGCCTCCTAAGAAGATTTTCGGGGCCGATTGCGTTACGATAGATACGGCCCCTGGCTCTTGTAAAGACTGATTCAGGAAATTCTGGAAGATCAGATCGTATATGGATATGATCAGGATGTGACAAGATAGGGTTGCAAGAAGATCAGCCATGCTTATACGCGGGTTTGGCTTTGGGCTGCCAGTGATGCAGTCATCTGTCGCTGGTGTTCGGAAAGACTCAAGAAGAGTGGCAAAGTCGGTCAGCCGCTTGGCGATGCTGGCCAATGGGTTCTGGTCGAAATCGACGTGGCATGATTTTGGTGACTTGCTGGTGTCGTGGGTGCACGTAATTCGCATGACCTCTGTCATGTCCCATGGCATCGATCTTAGCATGAACAGCTGCTTCGAGAGGTCATGGTGTAATATTGACAGACGAAGTCCATTGTCGAAATCTTGCAGTGAGGGTCGGTGATCGAAAGACTGCGATACGCCGTTGGGATCTTGTTCCGACTGTGTTTCGAACGAATGCTCGCTGGGGGAAGTCTCGACATGTCCGCTTAGCGATGCGGGAAGCGATGTCCCTGTTCTTGTCGGAACCAGAGATGATAAATCAAAGTCTGTACGACTTTGCCCGCTGATGGGCGCAGTGTAGGGATAAAGGTCAACCGAGTTGACTGAAGGCCAGCAGGCCGAAGATATCTCGTAATGGTCATCTAGCGATGCAACGTTGAGCCAATCATCGACACTGGATATTGATGTGTCTGCCGTATCTACTGATGTGTTCGTCCCGTGACAAGGGTGCGGAGATGGATGTATGTCTTGTAGTAAGGCCTTGGCAGACTTTTTTGATGGACGACCCGGCCGCTTGGATGAACTGGTTGTGCACTCCACGTGTGACCGAACACATCGGATGCAAGAATCTGTTGAGAGCCCGTCAACTCGATGGCACCGTAACTTCTGCGTTCGACAACGATCGCAGGCAGACCGCTTTCCAGGTGCTCGTAAATCGGCCATCGGTCTTTTGTGCAGCGTTGATTCTGAACCGACTTGATTGGTAATTTCCGTTTGATTTTGAACCCAAACTTCATACAAAAGTAGGTTGGCAAACTGTAGAATCTCTTTGACTCGATATATAAGAATTTGAAAAAAAGGGAGAAAAAAAAAGAAAAAAAAGACACTGACTGTACCAATCAATGTCTGAGACATCCGTCGCGTGAACCCGGGGCCAGGAACAGTGTCCCGTGTATAGTTTTGGCGGCTGCAGCCGCGTCCTGCTCGCCGTTGGTGCTCGCCGTTGGCCCGACATCACGCGTCTATAATGACTATGGGACTACTGAAAGTCTATAAGGGGTATCGGTGTCAGTGCTGGTTAGAAAAAACAAACCGGCGTATTACGACGACGTGCCTCACATACCACTAGCGGCTAACGTCCCCAGCTACTGACTTGTTTACCTTCAGCAACAAAGTCCTATCCTGTTGAAAGTGGACATAGTCTTCGAAGGGTTCCAAACATTCGTACGCCACTAGTGCCATCAGAGTGGGTCCGGTCGGTTTAGTCCAGTCATAAAACTGAGACGTGGGCGATCACTTCCGTGATTGTGCTACCGAGGACGATATCCGGGTTGTTCAAGCAGTGATGCACGCCTAGTACGGCATCCCAGTCACACGATTCATTGCAAGTGATGCCTCATTCATGGTCAAGTTCACGTATCCATGAACCATTAAGACATTTGTAGATCATACCAGGCGATACCATCAATTGTCTGAATAACTAGGTCACATAGTTGCCGGACAACATGCAAGCTAACGCCACTGTCAATGTAAAGCTCTTTCTAAGTCCTGCATGACATCAGATGTTGCATAGGTGAATCAGAACTAATAGGATTGCTGAAGCATGTTAGAAAAAGTTCAAAGTTCAAAATACCTCTGAGTTAGGGAGAGAGAGGATGCCCGCATCGTAAGAAATAATTTGGAGTCTCGCAGCACTTGATTGGAATACTCCAAGCAACGCAAGAACTGCCCGGCGCGGCAAAATCTGGTCATGACTCAAAGTTTGATCGTCCGCGGAGGTGGTAGCAAGATAGTGGGCGCGGGTAAAGGTGAACCCTCTTCCTAGAATATCTCGAGGAGGTCGCAACTCCCAAGGAGCCTCCGTTTCTTGATCGTAGCAAGACAGCCGAAGTCCCAGGCAGCAGCTTCGGCAACTGAGGACTGTGGAGAATGATCGACAATGAAATGGATATGTTCAGAGAGGAGAGGGGAACTCACAACATTCGACAACTTGTTCAGTTCAGCCACAGCTGATCTTATTTTTCCTCATTCTTCAACAGCCTGAACGTCCTGAATCGGGACTTCCTCGAGTCGAGACCTCCTCGAATCAGAACTAGTGACCATTTACAGACAAGGCGGACAAGACCGGTGCTACCCAAGTCTCGGGCGTTTCCGTTCGGGTGTTTCATAAGAGGCGAGAGCAAATATAGTAGGATGCATTAGGTTTACGTCCAAACCTTCTGCGCACAGCTCTGTTGGCCAGGTCGGAAATATCAGAGTCAAAGCAGAGCTTTTGATTAGTGATGCGGGGCTGTGGCCAGATGATGACGGCTATCGAAGACAAAATATTAAATACCAAAAACTCTGCATTCCATCCCACAATATCTTTCTTGTTCACCAAGTTTTCAATATTCTCCTATTACTCCCAATTTTGACGCGTGTTGCCTACTAAAGATGAACCCTGTCAACACTAAGCCTTACAAGCTTCCTGCCGATGCCACCTGGTTCAGTAGGCACCCCCCGGGTTCCAGTTAACTTGGCATGATGGAGTGAGTAAAAAAGCTAACGAAACCGAAAAATAATAGTTACTGGGTGCTCGAGTGGTATCGGCCGTGAAACGGCGAAGCTTGTCGCAAGTAACCCTGGCCAGCGTCTTATAGCAACCGCAAGAAACATATCCAGTCTCTCGTACCTCCCGGATAATAACCCCAACATCCTGAAACTTACTTTGGACGTGGCCTCACCTACCTCAGTCAGCAGCGCCTTTCAGGCGGCGGCGGCTCATTTTGGTGCCGACTATCACATCGACGTTCTTGTCAACAATGCCGGTTACTCTCTGTCTGGTGACACCGAAGGGGTCACGGAACAAGAGATGCATGACGTGATTGAAACCGATTTCTTCGGTCTCGTGCGTGTCACTATAAACGCCCTCAAGGTGATGCGCCAAGGAAAAGATCATCGCGGCGGCATAATTTTTAACATCTCTTCTGTTGCCGGTGTATGCGCTTTCCCTGGCCATGCTTTTTACCATGCAGGTAAATTTGCCGTCGAGGGTTGGTCAGAGTCTGTTGCTAGAGAGATGCACCCTGATTGGAACAGTAAGTCTCCCTTCGGATCTAAAACCTGGAAAGCGGTAGTCGAACTCCAAAATCCGCTGACGACCTTGACAAGTCAACCTTTGCATCGTAGAGCCGGGCGCTGTCAAGACCAACTTTGAAACCACCAGCAAAAAACATATCAGGCCGCACGAAGCCTATACGGGTGAAGATATGCCGGCCCGAAAGCTCGAAGGCTTCGTTAAACAAGGTCTCGCTGCAGGCGTTGGCGTCGAGCCTATTGAGGTTGCTAAAGTTCTGGTCCACGTAGCCAATCGGAACCAGAAAGTCCCGCTTCATTTGCCACTTACCACCACGGCAGTGAACCTAATCAAGGCTAAACTAAAAGGGAGGCTCGACGAGTTGGAGAGCGTCCAGGAGCTGAGTGCCATAGACGTGGGTCAGCCCCAGTTTAAACTACCTTAGACTAGTGCATAGACAACATACACAACTTCGACTGCTTTTCAACGCAGACGAAAGAGATGATAATGTACAAGGCCTCAAAGCCTTATGACGACGAAGCCGTCAAACATAAAAACAACTACATGCCGATAAATTCAGCCTACTGTGAGAAAAGTTGCATTCTGTCACAAGCACTGTAAGATTGACTTTATCGGAAGTGGCGTCAATCATATACTGTCGATGGGAGTGTGTAAAGCTGCTCATGCCGTATTCATCAAGAGCTAGCCACATGTTAAACATGTGGCTAGCCTTTTTTAATGAGCTGGACAGTAAAGAGGTAAGGAATCTCTTAATGTGAAAGCTAAGAAGAGGCAGCAACGCTCTGCAGCCGTTTTTCGACATCCGGTTGCCAACTTGAGCTTTCCGCTTCATGATGAGAACCAAGCCCCTTAGTGAAGGCTACTAGAGCTTAATTCATGTATGATTTGTCTTTTGAGATTAAATAAGTACACTGACCTTATAGATAGATCCTGGAATACCGTAGATATTAAAGGCTCTTTTGTTGCCGTTCTTCAAGGGTTGTCCGGTGTTACTACGTCATTTCCTCTAGTAGATCCATAGGTGACAATGGAATAATATTTACACTACACCCCAAAGAGTTCTTATGTGGTGAATGCATTTCCCGCCATTGAACCAACATGAAGTCGTCAGCAGTGCTCTTTCGTATTCTCGACGGGTCAAACAAGCTTGACAACTGGCAGTGCAAGACCTTGGTTGGGCCATGTATCACGACTTCACTCCCCGTCAACAACGAGACTACACTTGCATCCGGTGACGGCGTTTGGGCCCTGCACATTCTTCCCGACCTTTCTCGTATAGGCTTCGTGGGTGTGAGACGCATCTGAAATTTCCCATCGCCAGCATAGTTCTGGCTCATAAACGTGGATAACCCTTCCTCAAATTACCCTCAGTGCACAGCGACGCCAATAGCTTCATTCATGTCTACACATTGCTCCATGGTTTTGCTTAATCCTCATTTCTGGGAAGCAGCTTGTCAAAGGGACCTGAAGTGCGAGTCTAACAGAAAGACAGCAGTGTATATGTGTATTGCTGGCAACCATGTCTCTCAACACGGTACTGAATGACTAAATGAATGTTAAAATGTGAGACTCTGTTTCTGACGTCGAGAATTCAACCTACTGCTAGCTGCGTTAAGCGCCTCTAAGGGAATCTTGGCAGTCCGTGTCATCTTCCTGACTGCAGCCTTTTCTCCTTGTCCAGAGACATCTACTGCTGTTCGATTACAAACTGAAGGCCCCAAGAGTTTCGAGCTCAGTTTCTAAGTCATTTCAGTAGGTAGTTGTGACGAAGGATTGGTTGATACGAGTCACGATGAGACAGCTCATAGGAAAGGGATCCCTGCCAGCCTGGTTGGGTATATAGCTGGCCTCTGCCACGGAGGACACGTAGGCCAGCTTTAGAAGAAACAACGCACTTTGCGGTGGCCAGTATGCTGTGTGCCCTGTATTCGTGACAGTAGTTGACTGAACAGATATCTATGTACTAATGGCTACATTATTTAAATATATGATGTCAGAAAGTGTAGCTACAAACATATCAAGTCCAAGTCACCATGCCACATGGTCGCCACTCGCATGCGCACTGCATGTTGCTGGAAGGGCTGGACCAAATCATGCCAGCCAGTGCGATATCTCCTTTGATTCTGGTTGATTTTTAATCATGCTTCCACAATATTTGAGCTTAGTTATATCCAGAACAACTTGCCAAACCCTTATTTATGTACGAAAAGTGTAGTTGCCTAAGTACCAACAGACGGCGGACATAGGCGTCCGCATCAGTTACAACCGGCCCGCCCTTATGGCAGCCAGATCAGTCGCCGTGATAAATTCTTGGCGATAGTGGTGTCTACCGCCCTTGTCTTGTGGGTATCCGTAGTGGAAGAACGTGGCGCGTCGGAGCTGCGTGTCGGGGTTCACTGCTTTGAGTCCGAGCCAACCGTAAGCCGAGCCGGCCTTCTCTTTCAGGATGAAAATGGTCCAGTCATTGGCATGTTCGCAGCTGCCCGTCTGGCCAGGGTTTGGGCGAAAGATGGTGAGCACGTCGTATCCGCTGAGCAACTCGCCGTCGTAGAAAGCTGGTTGGAAGCGGGCCGTCACACCGCTCTGGATGCAGTGGCGGGCACTGATAACATGTCGGGACCCGATCAAAGCAGCCTCCATTGGAGAACTGAGTTCTGCTCATGGCACGGTAAGGGCAGTCGCGGTTTGGGAAGAGGACCCGGTTGTCGGGGCCGATGATGCCACGTTTGGGGGTCTGGTTCTCATCAGGTCCTGTGCCGGACGGAGGGAAATCAGTGGCGTTTCCTTCTTCAAGTCCAAAGATATTGACAGTCAGGATTTCTTGGACAACCTCTGATGCTTCGTTCGTCGCGGACTGTGAAACAAAATCATGATCAGACCCGACAGGAACTGGCCTGAAGTATCTATCGCGAAGTTTGACCTCTTCTACGGTGGGAGCACTCAAGATCATCGAACTCAGAGACAGAGCCGTGAAGGCCGCGAGGGCAATAGAACGAACCATTGTAGAGTGGATAGTGAGCGAAGTAGAAACTCGGCCAAAGCTGATTTGAATGTTGGTGTGTCTGTTCTGGCTTGAACTTCACTATATGGTTCTTTATCGCCCGAGACTTTATCTCCAGTCTTCATACGTAAAGGTCTCGTCCAGTTACCACCTTATCCCTCGGTGCGACATCTAGGTTCATAAAAGGCAGAAAAGGCTCGAAGCAATGGTTCCCAGCAACGAAACCTTTTCCGCGTCTAAGCATGCATGCCCCTTCACATTGAATGGTTCAGGCTCTTTCCAGACCTGCTGGCAAGGGGGGGATGAGATACATTGAAATATTGACGCCAAGAGCCAGGGTCTAGAGATGTATTTATTTGCAGTTGTCAAGCGACTAAGATACTTGAAGCCCCGCGGTTAACATCCATGCCCACTCCAGGTTGGAAAGTCAGCATAAGGATTCAATACGACTTCTAATCCCAGATGAGCCAATCAGACGTTTTCTTCCCCCTTTGATTGCCTGGCGGATTTGGAAGTCGTTGCTGAGGTGGTTTTGATGGGACAAGCATAGCTCAGGGGTCTACACGATCCTTATATCCTCACCTGCAGCATTCAACCCGCATTATTCTACTGTAATTGATCTAGGCATCAATATTGAGCCCAATACAAGCTTACAATCCCCAGCGGCAGCATGCTGAGTTCCATATTTCTTGCAATATGATTGGTAACTTGCCGCCAGACAAGGCCAGACGTCAGCCTGGCAATGCCAAATTGCACATGGGTGCAATTAACAGGGGAGTTGTCATAGTCTATCGATTCTGGTGGATTACCTCCATTTACGAGCGCTGACAGGATCGAAAATGGTCCCGTCATCTGATGATCGAAGTCACCCATCCAAATGCAACAGTTCAAGGAAACGGGGGCGAAGGCAAAATCACCAATGCCGACTTGGCCGTTCCTATACAATACCTTTCCAGCTCGGAACATGATACTACATTATTTTCCGCATGTCGAAGAGAGAAACCCAAGGATCAGCCGCAAATGCACTGCGCATAAGGTTCCTTCGACGAATGACTCGTTCGACGATGCGAGCACCGCATGGCATCCTAATAAGTCGGTCCGTGAGATTTCAACTTGCTAAAACGGCCATCTTACTTAACGGGATGTTACTGGTATTCCTCGCTGGCATGGCCTGTTCTATTTTAAGCTTCCTTTTAAGCATCTCTTCTATGTGGGTTGTTAGAGTTTGTTCAAGCTGTTGATGAATGCATTCGGAGCTGTAGAACATGAGTCTTCACCACAAAGGTGTTTGTTCCCATTGCACCTAGTTATACGGCTTTCAAATGATCTGTTCTGTGATTAGTGCGTCACTCAGTCTACGGCCTACTCGTCTGCGCTTGATTCTGACCAAGAGCCAATTCGTGTTGATCTGAGACATAACTGGCAATCCTCAACCAATTTTTGCTGACCAGTTATTGCCGATGGACTGCGAGCAGCGAGACATCTACCGGAACAACGGGCTCAATTCTCAAATTTGTTAGGCAGGAGAACAAAATCTGCTGTTCAGCCGTCAAATAGACCATCGATCGAACCTTTAGTGATAGGGCATTCTCTCCCTTGCAAACCCAAAACGACCGGACCATTATCTATTATTTACACCATGGAACGAAAATCTCTCTTGTTCGTCGATCGGGTGAACGTTTATTCCATCTCCATGGGATCTTGAAACAGACTTGAAAACACAAGTCGGAACGAATGTCATGACGTTAGTAAGACAACCTCCGAAATTCAAATGAGCCTAATTTGAAGTTTACAGCGTCAAAACTACAGAGCGGTGAGTTACCCTCGTGTATGAAGATTAGTCACCGGCTGGCGTGGGAGAAAGCTGCAAAAAGAGAAGGGCCCTAACCAGGGATCGAACCTGGGACCTCTCCCAGACTTGGGTTGTTAGGCCCTAAGGGAGAATCATACCGCTAGACCATCAGGGCATTGTATTCCGCCGACAGATCGACTACTGCTTCAATAATAGACAACAGTGTTTATAGATCAATATCGCATATCCAGACTTGTCTTTACCTACTATTCCGCAGAGAAAGGATGCAGTGAGACTGTTTTCTTTAGGTTAGGGTGAAAACTCTATCTCACCCCTTTCTGTAATAGATCCTAAATTCTGTTTGGCTGTCTACATTAACTAGCTTCTTTCATGCTCAAAGGAGTGAGTGTCCAATCTTGTATCTTAATCAGTAAAGGTCAAAAACTCAAAGAGTGTACAGGAAACTCGGTCGCCAGTCTCCAAGTTGCTCGATCTCTTGCTCGCTGAAGCCTTCGACCCAGTTATCTCTCTTTCCATCTCTTCGCTTCTTGTTCTCAGCCGCCAAAAGCATCGTCATAAGAACACTGCCCACACATAGAAAGATAGCCATATATGCTAATACGATGCCGTGACCCTCCTGGAATTGAGGTCCGTGAAAGTAGATGTTGGAGCTAACGATGCCGTTCAGGTTGCCCCAACCAATGACGAATCCCAAGACCACGCCACGCTTGTAGACTCCCTCGACATTGTTTGCGACCCATGTGATGGTATTGCTAATGCATGGATAGAGACCAAGCGCACCGAGGAAAGTGCCTGCATACTTTACTCGCGGGTCTTCGTTGGCGATAAGCATTGCAAAGCCGATGATTCCTATCAGGCTGACGAGCACATTGCAAAGGCCGCGCTTTTGGTATCTGTCGGCCACCCATCCGATAAAGACCGTGAAAAACGCAGCCACAGCGTACGGAGGGATCGTCAACAGTTGTGAGCTGGCAAGGTCGGTGTTCAATCCGAGCTGTTCGATAATGGTAGGCAGGAACAAGCTGAAGGCGTACATTGGCATGTCACACCCCATATAGACTGCCATGCCCAGCCACGTCTTCCAGTCTCTGACTGCTTGCCAGAAGTACATCATCTTGAACTTCTCATGGCCGGCGGAGCTCTGGTGGTCCTCCATCAGCCGGCGAATGACTCGGGCCCGGTCGTCTTTGGATAGAAACTTGGCTTCGTGGGGAAAATCCTGGACCATCCAGAATGACAAAATTCCAAGAACCAACGTGACGACGCCTTCAATGATGAAAATCCAAGACCATCCGGGGCGATTACCAACGCCGCTCATCAAACTGATCCCGGCGGATATCGCGCCACCGAAAGAGCCGGACAATGCCGCGGCCGAAAAGAATGTTGCCTCCAAGGTAAGTCAGATAAGAAGGATTTCTCCAATCGGGGACTTACAGCTCGAATCCCGAACTCCGATCGCTTATACCAGCATGAGAGATAGTAGTTTACCCCGGGGAACAGTCCAGCTTCGGCCAGGCCCAGGAACCATCGAGCCGCCATCAGCCCATTCCAGTTGTTGACAAAGCCCATGCCGGTCATTGATGCGCCCCAGAAGATGCTGCAAAATTAGCACTTATGATATGGCCATGGTTCAGGTCAACTCACATGATGCTGGGTATAAATAGGGATGGCCGAAGGCTCTTGAGCAGAATATTCGTCAAGGGCTCGAAGATTGCATAAGATACGAAGAAGATTGCGAGCGTCGATCTGTATTGCGAATGGCTCATCTCCAAATCTTCGTTCATGCCGGCAATCTTCGCGTTCCCAATGTTTGTTCTGTGGAGGAAAGCCAGCAGGTAAAGTAGGCAGAGCTACAACCCAGTTTCAGCGTGTGAACAGATGCAGCTAAGGAATGATTTACCCATGGAATCAGCTTCTTGTCTAGGCGCCACACAAGCTTACGTTCCTGTTACTGATATGTCAATTCATCCTAGCATCACCAGTGCGCAGCGTCTCGGGGTGTGGCCTACCACCTCGGCTCTCTCGTCTGCGCTGAGATGAGCATCCGGATCGGGTGGGGCCGTCCGTCTATCCAGGTTAGATGTGTGTGAGACTTTACGCTTCTCAGTGTCACTCATTGTGTTTATAGGGTACGTAATTTTGGGGATGTTGTCAATCTGTTGGTGCTAGAGAACGCTGGATGTTTTCTGTTTCATATGGCAGGGGAGTTGGTCGAGGCTATGGATTTTGATTCCGTCCTTACCACTACTGTGATTTTAAGCATGTGAACTGAGTGAGGGTTCAGGTGGACGATGAGAGTTCAATCAAAGTCTTAATGGGGTAGCGGTATTGGATAGCAGTAAATATAAAACTCTGAATGCACATGTCGGCAAAGGTCGCATGAAAGAGGCGTGGGTTAAAGAAAGCCCTGCGCCCACGACGGAAGAGTTCGGCGGCCTTCATTGATAAGCCTGACCGCCAAGACACGTCTCTTATTTGATTCGTAAATAATAGACAGATAAAGTTTTCGATTCCAGTTGGCATGATGCAAACGGAGAGGTCGCATGCTGAAGCCTTCGGCTTCAAGTCCAGGGACCTCTTGAAATTCCTCTCAATCGCCACGTCCTAGAATCAAAAGTAACAATTCGGCAAGAAACCATTGAGTATCTAGAGAATTAATAACGGTAAGCACCTCTCCCAAGCGAAGAATTTGACATGCTTTCAAGGATTCTTGAGAGCTGGCTTTTACATTTTTCATTCTTGGTCGAAGAACGACGACCTTGAGAGCCAACACCCCCTTAGGGCATCCGGGTTACACCAAACGCCACCCTAAATCCCGAGATACTACAAGAGGCCTACAATCAACAAAGGCATATAGGACATGGCACTTTTATATTAAATCGGACTCCGCATGTTCGCTCTCTGTTTGAGGCGAGTAGCAGACGTTGCAGTACCACCGACTAGCATTCGGCGCAGTGGTAATGCTTTATTTCCTGTTTAAGAGGAAAGACTTCTCCAGAATGCTAAGCTATAAGACATTGGTGTCCCAGCTGCGATTGTTGCACCCAGAGAGGTATATCATTCTTAAGTGTTATCGAGAAATCAGCCACAGGAGAAGGTTGAATTAACACGCCGCTAAGCATGCACCTGAAACTTTCCAGTCGTAGCTATCGCTAAGTTCCTGGAGTTAGAAGATTTTGATGGAAACCACATTGCGTTGAGGAGCGGTAGATGAATGTCTGTCGTCAGTTATTGCAACTAGTAAATACTGACGTTTGGGAAATCGAACATGACCAGCCAATCTTCTGCTAACCGCATTTGTGCGAGAAGCGCACAAGAAAGAAAGAACGAAAGAAATACAGAGTGAAAAGAGACAGAAAGCTTTGAATCCCTTGGGAAAACATCAGATTGTTTTCGCCTGTTCATTGTCAGTCGTTTCCCATAAGTAGAAAACGACATACAACATCTAGCTAACAGTCGGTTCTCCACAGTTAAACACTAGTGTGTGATCCTTACTCCAGGTGGTGGGTGGGAAGGTTGGCTTGAGGCGTGGTAGATTTCCGTCCTTTTTTCAATGCATATCAACATCATTCTGTCAGCTATCTGCTGGAAATGGGCTCGAATTCACGATGCGGGATCGTGATGCTTGGAGCAATGGCTGCCGGACAGTCCGGTTAACAGAAGACTGAGCGGCTGTTTCTCCGCCTGTCAGTGGGCCCACCGCGACCGGGATATTTCATCCGGGCCGCCCTTTTGTCTTCTTTGATGGATCAGCTGCGGGGCAATTCCATCTCTAGTTCCTACACAACCTTACTTCCCCAATCTCGAAACAAGGACCATTACCGACAGCGCCGTTTCTTATCGACGAGTCTCTTTCCGCCGTCACTGAAGACATGAGATGAGCTGCCGGCATTTGAATCGCGACATATGGCGTAGGCTGAGGGCGCGTAACAACCCTCTTTCACGTAAGGACTAAGTGGAGTTCACGAAAGGTCGGCTCTAACCATTCTATCCTCAAGGAATAAGATCATGCTCCAGCGCATATCTTTGATTTTATTTTCGTAAAGTTGATTTGTATTCTACCCAGACTAGGTAGTCATGGATGACGACATTCGGTACACGAAGAGAGCGCGCCAGGCTTGCGAGCCATGTCGGTAAGGACACCTCATAATTGCCTCCCAGACAGCAATCATCATTATCGTAAATTTTCCCAGGTCTAACAATCGCTTTTCGAATCCCAGTCGGAAAAAGTCAAGATGTCCAGGAGAACGGCCCGTCTGCTCCTTTTGTGAGCGGCTTGGTCAAAAGTGTGTATACAACGTCCCAGGAGACAATCCCGAATCGCAGCAGACAAGAAGCAACAAGGAAATGGTTCGTCAATGATCTACATCGCACGGAAAATAAAATAAATTTTCTGATCTATTACAGGAGCATCGACTTACCAGCCTTGAGGATAAGATGGACCGCTTGATCCAGCAGTTAAGGTTGGTCATGGAGAGCCTGCCTCTGTCAGCACACAGGAATAGCTAACCTTGTCAAGCCCAACCCCACAGTCTGCTCAAACCCCGCTGCCATCGCGCGAGGCGTTGTCGCCAAAGCTAGGCGGAGCGGCTGATACCCTGGGCCAGAGGCCCAAGGACGGCTCTCTTTTCTCGGATCCCGAGTAAGCAGCCGTCTTGTAACCTCAAGTGAAAATAATTTCGTGTTAATCTAGTCTAACAGCGCATCAAACACGCGCGATTCCTCCCTGGTGGAAGTTGGACGCAGGTATCTGCTTTGGCTACACGGCCAACCCATAACGCTCTTTGCGGAGGACAAGTTCCTGCAGTCTCTATCGTCAAGGGACCCGGAGCTAATCCTAGCCCTAGAGTCTCTAACGCTGAGGTTTCCGCCTGGAAACCTCACTGTGGAAACAAAGCAGCTTTTAGATGACAAGTCAAAGTCGGCAAGACGCATGGCAATGGAGCGAATGACGGATGGAAGAGTAGAGCTATCGACCCTGCAGTCCTTATGTCTCTTGAGCATGTTTGATTTTGCCTGTGAGTCGCAATCTTTTTAAACCCTCTAAGTATCTTGCGGACGGCTGACGGAGCACTGCAGCGGGTAACGTCACTCAATCCGGCCTAAACCTGACCATCGCTAGCCATCTTGCACACAGCATCCCGCTATCAGGCAGCCCGAGAAATGACCAAGAAGCAGATTTCTGTTTGAGAAGTATCATTGTCTTACAGCACCTCCAGGGATGCATCGTACCAGCACCCAGGCTCATGAGTGCCTTGCCAGGCTCCTCCAACGGCACGAATGCACTTGGCCTCATGACAGCTTGCGGGCTGCCCGATATCGAGGACCAACCTGACAAGAATATATCTGCGGTAGCCTCCGACTTCGGCGTGGTCTGGCGGATGGCCAGAGCGTACGCCGCCTCCCGTGTCAATCCAGATGCGCCGCCCCCCTGGGACTCGCGATCAGATTACTCCATGGTCATGCAGAGCCACCACGACATCGACTGTCGCGCCCCCCAAAAATACCGTTTCGCCCTCAATAGGATCGACAAGCAAACACCGGAGACTTTACAAGCGCAGCGACAGTACTGGATACCCTTTCTCTTTATCCAGTTCGTCCACGAAACTATCCCCTGTCTACTGAACCACCCGTTCCTGCTTTCCATGCGATTGCGGCATTTCCGACACACGATGCCTGTTCACTTCATCCAGCAGTCCTTCGAAAGCATGAATCGGACCGCCGGGTGGATCATATTCTTTCTGGATGTGCTGGAGAAGAAGTCTCTGGCAATGTTTGATCCAGTCATGGCGCACTGTGTTGCCATAGTGGCGACCATTCACTTGCAGCATAGCTTCGTCAATGACTCTATTCTCAAGGGAAAAGCAAAGGCAGGCTTTGAAAAGTGCATGAACTTTTTGTATAAAGCAGGCGCCGTCTGGCCAAGCGTAGAGAACATGGTATGTTCATTCAGCATTCCGCCTGTCTTCATCTCCTCTGATATTGACCGCTTTTAGGCCAACAATCTGAAAAGACTGCAAAGCAGTGTGGTGATGAAGCCTTGCTCAAGCACCCGGGAAGGGTCTTCGCAAAACAAATCCTTCTCTATCGACAGCCAGCTCCTTTGGGATCTTCTCATCTACGATCGGGCGGTGTTGCCAAACGCCGGATGGGATCAGTCCGTGTTCGGGCCGTCACTGAGGTCAAACACGGCAACGCTACTTTATACTGGTACTCGTGCGGCCGAGTTCGAACTTGTAGGCTCAGCAGGCATCTCGGCGCACAAAGCTGTGCCGAATGAGGCGGCGGTCTATGCTCCTGACGAAGATATCGTCTCTACTGTTGCACCTGAAGACGTGACTGTGTCCCAACAGACCGTGGGAGACCTGGGCCCGTCCTTTGAGGATCTCTTCTTCGAAGGAGTAGGACCGTTTGGTGACCAGGCAAACAGGTTTATCGAGGCGAATGACTATGGCCGGGCTATCGATGATTGGTTGAACCTTTAGAAACACCTGAGGCGGCCAAGTTTAAGCCGTACAACACAAGGACGATGCGTGTGAAGGCCTGGTGACGACTTGACAATTTCTTTTTCAAATACGACTAATGCCTACCCCGAAGGTACATTATCACCACGAGAGCTTGGGTTGAGATGTTCAGCACCAATATCTAGAGGTTGTCTACATTCTTTGGGGGCCGAATCAACAGTACGTACCCGCTTCGGAATAGTCGGCTTAACCGGGTGAGTATGACCCGCGGAGCCTTATATACCGGGACTTGAGCTGTGATCTGCCTCCGGCGGGGAGTCGATGAGAGGGGTGCGCTCCTGCTAGGCTGGTGGAAAGGTCTCGACCAGCGACCACAGCACGAGGGAAAAAAGGGGTGAATGGAGATCGTGTCGATCAGGGTGCTGCCAGCTTTCAATTTCATTTACAATATGAGTCGTGCAATCTTTTTACCGTTGATGGCCTCGGTAGCTTCTGAACCACAACTTAACGCCGATGCCGAGCGTTCAACAGGACAGGTTCAGGTAGAGATTGGCGAAATACGGCGAATCCTCCGCTCTCGAAGTGAAAAAGCGCAAAAAGGGGTTTTTTTTTTAAGGGACAACATTGGGCAATCCAATGACATTGCCTTACTGAAGCTACGTAGCTCGAGAGAGGTTTGCCGGTTTGCCGCCCCACCACCGCTGCATGAGAGCCTCAAGATCGAAGTAAGTAGTTTACCAGCAACCGAGGCTTCCTAAATGACGAAACCATTTTATTCTCACGACCTTGGCAGTCGCCTATCAAGCGTGTGACACCATCATCCTGTTCAATAATAAAGAGGAATTGCCAAGACAGAAGACAATCAGGCTAGAGAGATAACAAAGAGGCCCCGCGGCATTGGTGTATATGTCATTGCCACCCGAGACCATGCTTGCTGTGTCCAGGGCAGACTCGTTCATGGTCCTTGCATATGGCGCCTTTGTGCCCCTGAATCCTTAACCAAGAATTTTACTAGCTCGCGTTGCCGCGTCAAGGGGCTGGCGAAAGCCCGTTTTGTGAGGTTAGTTTAGGCAGCTTGCCACTCCGTGCCAGCATCACATGATGATTCCCCAGTGTGTGCACGCATCATAAGTGGCCCAAAGCCAGGTGGGAACTCCGACTCCAACGTTTCTGGAGGAGAACCACTGGTTCGTCTGCTCCCTTCAAAGTTTTTTTTGAGTCTTTTTTAACTTAGCACAGTGGCGTACGAACTCCAGTCTGTCCAGAACAGCGCACCCCCCTCCTCCCAGCATGCCCTCCTCATCTCCCAGGACCTGATATTGGCTGCCTCAATGCGCGAAAGTCAAATGTAGCCTTGGGGATGTTTGAACCAGGGGTCCTGGTCCACCGCAGGCCCAAGAAACCTGCTTCATCGGAGCAGGTGGGGCCGAAAGTGCAGAATTTTCGGAGCCCGGCGAAAACGGCGATGTCGTCGGCTTGGCTCTGGCGCCTCCCGTCACTTGACGGGAGGCGCACAAACAACGAACGACCAGCAACAACTTGTTATGTTCGTCTGTAAAAAGCCACCCAATTTTTGTCTTTGTTTCGTGATATCGTCATGTCTAGAGATTTCAGCTCACTTCAACGGTGGGTCGTTCATGATACGGGTCCCATTACAAAGTCCAATGCACCCAATGAGTAGGACACTTACTCCGGTGTCGCTTTCCACCGTTGGGCATGCCTTTTCCTCCTTCGTCGATTCAGGTACCTCCTGTTCTACGTGTAAAGCACAGTGGTGTCCGCTGAGCTTCAGAGATACACCCCCAGATGGCCCGGTTTTCTCCTCGCGCCAGGCATCTCTCGCCTGAGATGTGGATATGCCAGGTTGGGACCAACGGTGCCGTCCGAAACTCATGCCCCAAGAGTCAGGCTATCAGGGTCTTGCCTCCTTTGGTTGACGGTCGATAAGTGATAGGATACGCGGTGACGAAGATCTCTCGACGGTTACCACAACGGTTGTTTCTCAATCCAGGGGGGGAAGAGGCGTCTTGGGCAAAATCAAGGCATGGTGACCACGTTTCTGCCAAGGGACTTGACGGTTGAAACAAACTTGGTCAACCGAATCGCCGGTAAACGATCAACAGTCGATACCATCTGCTGCTATTCAGGCTTTTGGCAGGAGCCGTCGGTGGGAAATATGAGAAGCTCTAATGCCTAGGCCAAGGAGTCAACCGCCCGGGTTGACCAATACGTCACCGTCTGCAGTTTCTCGATGCCTGGAGGCAGAGTAAACAGATGTTTTGTATGCCAAGAAGGTCCAAATTCGGCCTCATTGCCATTTTCCGTAGCGGCAACCAACGAACCCGTTGCGGAGCCCGAGTCATTTCACGATGAACTTTCGCCCGGGAGGGGAGGAGGAGGGGCATGGGGACTATTTTACGTGCTCCCCCGGTTCATGCGGGATTGCGGGTGGAATGAAGCGCCAAAACGCTGGATTCCTAAGGACCGGGAGTTTTTCCGCGTTTCGCTTCTCCAGTCATTGGGAATTTTGTACATTACGATTGGCCTCGATGCGAAGATTCAGTCAGTTCACCGTCGTCTTGGCTCGCATACTCCTCTCGCCTCGCGCGCCTCTTCGGGTTACCCGATGTGGTTAAACCGGGCGGAGCAGAAACTTCTTCTCATACGACGTCATCCCGAGAGAATACAGTACATACTGTGAAGATGGACAGGGGCCGTATCGGAAATGCGTGTAGATCCCACTTTGTCTCCATTCTAAACTCCACATTTAGCCGTAACATTTTTCTCTCTTTTCGAATGGTCAGAGAGAAAAAAAATGGGCGACGAAAATGGGGGGACGTAAAACCCCCCGGAGAGATAGGCAGAGGACAAGCAATTGACAAGAGAATAGGCGGAGTGCCAATTCTCGCGAGTTGTCTTGGAAGTGTCTTGTCGTTCTTGGGCTCGAGGCTTAGCATAGGGTCAAGCTTTTGACAGACGATCCGCTGTATTTGCTTCGTTCAACGTCTTCTCTACGAGTTCAGGCTTTGACAACTCCAGAAAAATAACAGAAAAAAATTCAAACCGAGTCTTTTCCAACTTCGTCCGAAGCCACTACGTCATGCGGTCCACCAGTTTCGAGCACCTCGTCACCAACAACTGCCGAGCTTGACAAATCGCGTACGAGAATTCTCAAGATGAAACCTGGTTGTGTCGTCCAAGTCCCCACGGTAGGGTCCAACTTAAATCTAGCAATAGACCAAACAGAACGGGCGGAATCTCGAATGGGAAAAACGCGAGGCAGAGTCGGGAATCAGAACCCGCAGCTGCAAGCGCTCTGAGCGGCAACATGTCGACACCAACGCGACACAGTACAACCTCCTTCTCCTCGGCGGTTCTTTGCCATGAAGGCAACTTGGCCCCAGGGTTGCCCGCAGGGTTCGCTCGGAGGCCCCTGACTCGCATATATGTGGGCGGTTCAGACAGAAATACACCAACCAAGTGTAACAAAACTCAAGACAATAGTCCCGTCCTGCCCATGCACAAAGGGCACCACATGCTGCACTACTTATCAGAGTCTATCAGAGATTTCAGGATATGACGTCGTCGTCCCCAATGCATCTCCATCAATTCCCCACCGACAATGTGCGATAATGGACACAATTGCGGCTCCCCTGGACCCGTCATTGGGTCCTTTCTTGTCCCCCGCCCAACGAGTTCGAACGAATGTCCTCCCTTATCCTGTACCTCTTGCCTTTTCTGTCCATCGGCCTCTCTCCGAATTCTGCCGCGCGACATGATGGCGTCTCCACGAGCTCGCGTCTTAGAGCGGTGAAGCGACCGTATTGCAACGTCCCGTAGACCGAACCCGCAAAAGTCTGACCCTTCCCGGCGCCGTATTGGCCCATTGGANGGGTGCACAGTTTTCACCCCCTCTGGGTCCGAGCCACTACCCTCCACTGTCCCAGAGGGATCTTGGGTCGTACGGGGATTGGGGGAATCGGGGCAGCCTTCTCGGGGACAGCTGGGGATTGGCTAATTTGGGGATTCTGGGTTGGGTGTAAACAGGAACGCCAGGGTCCGAGGCTGACACGAGCAGCCATGTTGTATGGTACTATGTATGAGTGTCGGTGATGAGGAGGAGAGAGACGGGGGAGAGTGTCCAATCTTTGAAATCGACGGTGCCGATCTTTCCCCTGTCTTGTTTTGTTTCGCTTTCATCTATAAGGACGAGACTCGCCGCCTCGTCCAGACCGAGAAGCTCTACATCTGATTGTCATCTTCCAGCCCCGAGCATCTGGGATTTTTCAGCCTCTCGACTCTGCAGCGGTACGATTTCGTCTGATTCTCTCCTTTCGGATATCCTTCGCCGTGAAAAAAGAGTCTTCCAAGATGGGCAAGTACTTCGGCCTTCGAGGCCAGAGCCTCAACTGGGCGATCAGTATCATCGCCGGATGTGATTTCCTACTCTTTGGATACGGTAAGTCTCGCTCGCTTCCAACGCGAGCTGGAACGGTTCACTGACGCGGACACTTCACATAAGACCAGGGTGTCACCGGTGGCATCCTCACGCTCCCTGCGTTCCAAGACCAGTTCCCAACCATCAACCCTGAGGAGCCGGGCATCCTCCCGTCGTTGAAGAGCGAACGCTCGACCAACCAAGGTATCGCCGTCGCTTCCTACAACCTGGGATGCTTCATCGGCGCCATCATCGCCATCTTCATCGGTAACCCTCTCGGCCGCAAGCGCATGATCATCCTCGGCACCTCCATCATGGTCATCGGCGCCGCGCTCCAGGCCTCTGCTTTCTCTCTGGAACACTTCATCATCGGACGTATCATCACCGGTCTCGGCAACGGCGGCAACACCTCGACAGTCCCGACGTGGCAGTCCGAAACCTGCAGCGCCCACAAGCGCGGCAAGCTCGTCATGATCGAGGGTGCCCTCATCAGCGGTGGCATCATGTTCTCTTACTGGATCGACCTGGCCCTGTCGTTCGCCCCCGGCTCCGTCGCGTGGCGTTTCCCGCTGGCATTGCAGATCGCCTTCTGCATCTTCATCCTCGCCTTCGTCTGGAACCTGCCCGAGTCCCCTCGCTGGCTGATTCTCAAGAACCGTCACGAGGAAGCGAAGGAGGTCATCGCCGCCATCGCCGACAAGCCCCTGGACGATGAGTACGTCGTGAAGGAGTACCAGGTCATCCAGGAAGCCACTGAGGAGATGTCCAAGGGCAGCTTCGCGGACCTCTTCACCATGGACAAGAACCGCAACCTCCACCGCACCTTGATCGCCTACGTCAACCAGATGTTCCAGCAAATCTGCGGCATCAACCTCATCACCTACTACGGTTAGTCTGAAACCACACCTGCGAACTGAAGAGTCGTCACAAGCTAACCCGTCCATTTCAGCCGCCGTCATCTACTCCGGTCTGGGAATGTCCCGCTTCATGTCCCACCTTCTGGCGGCGCTGAACGGAACGGAGTACTTTATCGCTTCCTGGCCCGCCGTCTTCCTGGTTGAGCGTGTCGGTCGCCGCAAGCTCATGCTCTTCGGCGCTGTCGGCCAGGCCATCACCATGGCCATCCTCGCCGGCGTCAACTCTCGCGACGAATTCCCCTACCAGGTCACCGGCATTGTCTTCCTCTTCGTCTTCAACACCTTCTTCGCCATCGGCTGGCTCGGCATGACCTGGCTCTACCCCGCCGAGATCGTTCCCCTGCGTATCCGTGCCCCCGCCAACGCTCTCTCCACTTCCGCAAACTGGATCTTCAACTTCTTGGTAAGTCCATCCGACAGGTTGTCGCTCATGTCTCAGCCTCTAACCCTTTCGACAGGTTGTCATGATCACTCCCATCGCTTTTGACAGCATTAAGCACCACACCTACACCGTCTTCGCCGTCATCAACGCCTTCATCGTCCCCGTCACCTACTTCTTCTTCCCCGAGACCGCCTACCGCTCCCTCGAGGAGATGGACTCCATCTTCTCCAAGGTCGGCACCGGCTGGAAGGGCGTCTTCACCGTCGTTCACCAGGCCGAGGTCGAGCCCCGCCGCTACGGCAAGAACGGCGAGCGCCTCATCGACTACGACGACAAGGAGCAGGGCCGCGCCACAACCCGCGAGCACCGCGGCGACGGCAGCAGCAGCGACTCCGTCAACAGCAGCGAGGCCGCCAACGGTCTGTGGGCCCGTCAGGACGAGGAGACGCAGAACGTCGAGAAGTCGGAGAAGTCTTGAATTCGTCGGCCGTCATGATCTTCCCTGTATGCTTACGGGCTTGGTGGTCCTCCAATTTGGGAAGACTTGGCCAGGGGCCAAAAGGACGCGATGTGCATCGCTACGAATAATGTCCTCGCCGAAACCTATGATCGGCTTTCTCTTATCCGGACACTTGATAAACCCTAGTGTCATTAATTTCGCTTCTCTTTCGAAGTCCGGAGGGCTTCAGTCGTTGTTGAGATACCACTAGTTCGTCTAGATTTTAAGCATTAGATACCACAACAAGATGTTGAACGACTACGTTAAATTCTCGTGTTATTCCGAGTGACTTGATTCAAATATGGTGCTTGTAGGCCAGCTGGTATACGGTGACTTCAACTCCAAAATGGATACGGGAAGATGAGAAATTAAGATTATTGCCAGTGTTGCAAGTAGTAGGGATGATCGCAGTTGACAATGGCCATCGGACCTTTAACGGGCGGCATCGTCCCGCTCAATTTGGTCAAAACACTTGTTTCGCACGGAAGCGCTTCCACATTCCCGGCTTGGAGGCCTCTCTGTCACATCTTCTGCCAAGCCGCAACTCTTTTTCCCACCTAGACTTTCGTTCCCGCACTCAACTGTGGCATCAGACACTACATGACCGTCAATCACTTAACCTCGGAGCGTAGTCCGCGCCATGTGAGCTGCAGCAAACCCCGTGGGTTTCCCCCATGGACACGAACCACGGTACCCCGCAAAACTCCCCCAGGGTGTCCCGCAATCTGTTCTTGTGATCTTCCATTCACCTGGGTCGGCCAAGGGCGCGCCGTACTCGCCTTCCGCCGCCTCGGACGAGCTGACAACGATTTCTGTGACCTCGGTTTACCCTTTACGGAAACCCGGTCAGTGAGTCAGCCCACCCCCTTCTCTCAGCTGCTCCTTTTTCGCATCTCACTCGGCCGAACGGCACACGGCATCAAGCCGTTGGTGTTACCTGGAACTGCCTGGGGTCTCTCAGCGGGTGTTTCCCGTACTGTGCTTTTCTCGACGTGTGAATTCGTGCATCGTGACCCCATGCTTCGCCCATTGTTGTGTATTCCCCGGCACGCGTCCGCAATCTACGTCTGACGAGTAGCGGGATGTATGAGGCGTAGATGTACGCGTTATATGTATGTCGCTCGGGGTGGGTGTAACCTGCATCGTGATTTCGTGGTCAACACGTATTCATGAGATGACCTTGGGGTACTACATGCCCGTTGGCTCTCTCACATCGCATGCTGCATTTCAGTTTGGCTTGTCTTGTGTCCGGGGCCGTCGTGAAAGAGTCAACGAAAACATATTCCCAATACACCAAATCAATTTTATTAATAGAACCAGGCTACCGTCCAACCACCTGTAAGATCATGGGAATAGTGAACTAACCAGCTTTTTAATCGTCCTTATGCGTTGCTTACTCCCTCTCCTCTCTAGAGCCAGTCTTTGCACTTTTCCATGATGGGATCATCTCGTATCCGAATCAAAAACGAAAAATAGTTGGAGCGTCAGACATCTGGCTTGAATTTGATTCTATCGCGCTAGCGGACTCATCGTCCATCATCGCCCTAAATGTCCTTCACAAACCCAACCTCGACAACCCTCTCCCTCGCCAACCTCAGATTCGCAATCTTGGCACGGGTGTTATCCCTGATCCACAGGAACGTCCCAAGCACGATCCTCCTAAAGACGCTCGCCCCGGTCCGGATGTGCATCTGCCCCTTACCGACTACGTACAGGACCTTGTGCGCGTAGGCCCGGTCCAGCTTCGCCAGCTCTGCCGAAACCCTCTCGTCCCTCAGCTCCGCCGGCACTTCCGTCTCCTCCCAGGAAGTCGTCGTCTCCTGCTCGCTCGCGGCCGCCGCCTTGGCCGTCGCCTGCCTCACGACAAACCGCCTGACCTGCTCATATATCAACGCCCCGAGATCCGGGCTCACGACCTCGTCCATGAAGCCGTGCCGCACCACGAGCCGGTAGCAGCCGGGGATGTTGGCGAAGCGCGAGATGTGGTAGCGGTCCGCGTCGGCGACGGTGGGGACCTCGACGGGGTGCAGGTGGAAGAAGACGGAGACGTCTGGGAGGGCGCCCAGCTTGGACGCGAAGTGGGTGAAGACGCTCGGCGTCTGGATGCCCGACTTGTCGAAGAAGATGCCGAAGCCGTTGACGGGGGATAGGATGTCGCCACCCCAGCGCTGAGTGAGGGCGAGGGCGCCGTCGCGGTTTTTGGCGAGGAGAGCGCTGGGCTGGAAGCGGTCCTCGGCCTCGGCGCGCCACTGGTTCTCCTTACCGAAGCGCCAGAGGAGGAACATGGCCGCCATGAGGGCCGAGATGAGCAGGGTGAACCAGGCTCCGTCCGGGACCTTGTTCAGGGCCGAGGAGAGGTACAGGCCGTCCAGGGTGGCGAACGCGAGGGCGGGGAGGAAGATGAGCCAGACGGGGAGGCGCCATACGAGGATTGCGACCAAGGTTATCATGAGGGTGTCGAAGAAGGTGACGAAGATGACGCACACGCCGTACGCGTGACCTAGGCTGGTCGTGTTGTTGTACACGGCGGTGACGAGTATGGTGCCCAGCATGAGGAGCCAGTTGAGCAAGGGAACGTAGACCTGGCCGTGGAAGGTCTCCGATGTGTGGACCACCTTCATCTGGGGGCAGTACGAGAGCTTCATGATTTGGCTGGACAGCTACGAGATTGTTAGTCGGATGAGGAGCTCTGCCGAAAGGACGAGTTCAGACGTACCTGGAAGGTTGCCGTGATGATGGCCTGCGAGGCAACGATGGCGGCCAGCACAGCAAGAATCAGACTCGGATACAACATGCCGGGGGGAACGGTGTTGAAAAAGGGGTTGGAGAACTTCTCCGGGAAGACGGAGATGTGCGCGGCCTGTCCGCTGTACGCCAGGATCAGGCACGGATAGGTCCAAACCAGCCAGCTCATCTGAACGGCGCGCATGCTAAAGGCGCCCAGGTCGGCGAAGAGGGCCTCGACACCGGTAAAGCAGAGCAAGACTCCGCCCAACATCCTCCAACCCTCGGTCTTCTTCTCCATGAAGAAGTGAATCGCATAGTAGGGACTGAAGGCCTTGAGGACGGTGTAGTCGTACTTGACGAGGTTGTAGATGCCAAACGCGCCGTTGAAGCCGAGCCAGATGATGACGATGGGCGCAAAGCTCGAGGCGAGCTTGGTCGTGCCCAGGGGCTGAATGAGGAACAGGAGGACCAGTATGCCGCAAGTCGTGCCTACGATGGTGGAGGTATTGATGTCAGGCTTGACCACGGACAGGCCCTGGATCGCACCCAAGACGGACTGGGCGGGAGTCAAGATGCCGTCGGCAATGACCATGGACACAGCCAAGACCCCGATTGTCTTCAGGAATCCCCTGGTGAACCTGCTTTTTTCGATGGCAGTACGGATGCTACGCGTGACTGGGCGCACTTCCTGAGTGTTGTGGCGTTCCATTCGAATCGTTGCTTCTTCACGAGGGTCGATGGTGGTGATGTTTGCCTTCGAAACCGTCAGTTGCTTAATCTCGCAGCGTACAGGTACATCCTATGTGTACTCACGTATCTCGTCAAGAGGGAGTAGCATGAGAAAGTGCCGCCCTCACCCTCATTGTCGGCTCGCAGAATGATGAAGACATATTTAATGGTGACCATGAGAGTGAGAGACCAGATGATGAGAGAGAGGACCTGCGTGAGATCGTTCTTCGTGGGTAAGTCGGAGAAGGTTGACGAAAACACGTAGAGAGGACTTGTCCCGATGTCTCCATAGATGACACCGATCGACTGATACGCGAGCCTGCGCCAGATCAGAAGGTTTTCTCACGGCACAGATCATGACGACCTACCAGGCCAAGGTCGTGCCAGTAAAGACCTGCTTCTTCCTCCCATCGTCTCGGCGCCAGTCGTCGCCGCTCTCCTCTACGTCGACGGTGGACTCCCTTGTGATGGCGCGCGAGATGCGGTTGGAGGCGACGCGGTTGAGCTCACGGCTCGAGTAGATACCGCCGGCAATCCCGGCGCCTGAGCTGGAACCGACGTCAGGTCGCTGCCATTGTGCCCATTCGTCCACAGTCGATGTCGACTTGTGCTTTTCAAGCTTCTCGAGATTGTCTTCGATTGTTATTCTGGTAGGATTGGATGGGGTTGGAGCAGCAGAAGAGTCCATGCCGGGCGGATCGGAACTTTGGGGGAGGGATCAAACGTAGACACCAGCTTAAGGGACTGCGTGGCTGATCTGGAGGTCTATAAGACCTGGGTGAAGAGAGGGAATTACGGCAGGGAGAGCTGGCCAAGCGGGAATGGATGATTACTCAGAAATAGTCGAGAAAAGGAAGGCCTCTTATGGTTGAGGTGTGAGAGCAGGGACTAGTCGGTTGCCCTACCCTAATCTCACGATGGCTTTGCTCGTTCTCGGGGACAAAGGAAGAGGGGAATAACGATGGTGGGGGTTCATGAGACAGCTTGGGGCATATTGCCAAAGTTGGAGTCATGAGCCAGGCGAGTGGGCTGGTGTAACGGGACTCCAGTGCCGGAAGGCGCCGTCTCTTTGGCTGGCGTTAGTTTAGAGGCTTTGGGGACCAGCGACGGCCATCCCGGGATCCGGCTCTTTTCACTTGGGGGCCTGCCGGGTCCTGCTCGTGTGTTCTGCGTATGCATGGTTATCTCGGCGATGGAGGGGGGGGCCGTGTAGGTTATCAAGGTCTCTCTGACAGGAACATGATGGTCAGAAGCTCTGTTTGAGTGGTCCGGGAGAAAAAACTGTCACGTCTGCCTCCTCTCCGTAACCTGTAACGATCGGAAGGGATGCTCAAGGATGGGTGCAAACTACTGAGAATTAAACGCCCGCAGCCAGCCTACATGCGGTTGATGATGTACGGTCTCAGGGATGTGAGGACAGGGGTAGCTTGGGAAAACTAGGGGTAACGCGGCTCGTCCAGTTACAAGAGTTGCGGTAGGGCACGAGTCGAGCGTGGTAAATACGGGCTACTTGCACGGGCTGTGATTGGGGGTCGGTAGTCATGCTTCAAAGATTGGTTGGCAGAATGGCCTAGATTGGTGGCAGATTTTGAGTTGTGAAAAGACTTTGCGTAGAAGAAGAATCGTGGATCAACACGTCTTGTTGTCTCTCTTGCTTTTTAGTCGGTAGATGACCCGCTAGTGTTGTCGTCTCTTCACTTGGCTACACCGACTCATGAGTTGGGGCCGTCTGATGACTCTCCCTTAAGTTGGTGACGCGTGCCAACGCTGGTAGTGGGACGAGATTACTCGCCGCCCATCTGCTTGTTTCCCTGGATCAAGCCAGCCATGTCGGAGGAGCTAAGCTGCGGGCGTCGGAGAGATGTTGGAGGCGGTGGCGCGAAGGATGCGGAGGCCTCTGGAGTTGCTGGCTCCTCTTCGCTTGGAGAGCAAGCCAGATAATGCCGCAAAATGAGGTGCGCGGATTCCGTCCGAACAAGATGCTGGGCCAACGTCTGGAGTACATATCCATTGGATTGTGCGAGTTTGTTTCGCACCATATAAAGTAGAAGGCAGAGAAGGAAGGTATCAGTTACGAAAGGTGAAGAGGGCATAGGGGACAACCGTAGGCTGGAAGCTGTCGTCCTGGAGAACCTCTCCCTCCCCCCCCCAAACCCTTGTCATCCCCAGAGCTTCAAGGTGGAGAATGGTTGCAGGTGGGGTGCTTGACGGGAGGGAGTGGGTCCAGTTCCCGGTGTTTGGTTTGTTTAAGGCTGCTAAGCTTCTGCTAACTCGCGCCAAGCTCGCCGCATCCAATTCCTTAACAATTTCCCTCTGCGCATCTATCGACCCTAAGAAAATGCGACATTTTCTGCAGTTTTCCGGCTTCATCTCTTCTCCCCCCCTCCCCCATTTCTCAGACTTTTTCTTTGAGAGATTTTTGAGCCGACATGCTCCCATTGGACCGCCAAGACATGTGTCATTTCTCAGGTGCCAAGCCTCTTTTGGCGAGGCCGCGCTGATTGCTATTGTTTTGCATAGCCACAAACCAGCACAATCATGGTGCCTCTCGTCGTCCCTCTCTCTGTTCCATTCTCTCGCCCCTCCTTTCAACGGGCGGGATTTTCCCTTTTCTACAAGGGTTTACACTTCCGGCAAGACTGTCCGTATATGGTAGATTAGATGGAGTTTGACTGATTGGCTTCTTATTATTCTTTTTTTAATATCAGACAGCTGGTTTTGTCCGAAGAAGAGCACCATTGTACCCTCGAATAATCCAACACACAGATAGGGTGCAGGCATCACATTCGCTGGCTGTCTCGTACACACTTGCTACCTTATTCAATTGTGCACTGCAGTCCCCCTCGTGGCATGTTCCATGCCTAGGTCATACCCCCGTGGGCGAAGCAAAAGGAAATCAATGGTCTTTGAAAAGTTTTTGCGCTACCCCGATTTAGAATAAATGCCGCTTAAAATCCAAATCACCGAGAATATTCCCCCATATAGACAGGTGAACGGGTGAAACCTTGGCCGAACCGGCGATTTTTCGTGTATCCTGATTTTACCAAATTTGTTTTTCTCCTTACCCTCTGTTCAAGCCGTCCCGGCGACGGAGCCAGATCATGCTGTCCCCTGAGCGAGCCCAGCGGAGAATCGGATATCGCCAGATGGCATCCGACGGACTGAAAGTTCCCATGTAGGTTGCATCGAAAATCTGGAACGTTCAAAATCAGACAGCCTATGCCGAGCCGTTGGTCTCCTTCTCGACCGCGGCGCCGTCCGCCTCGCTGACGGCAAAGTTCCAGCCGAACTTGTCCTCGATCTTGCCGAGCTGGATGCCCTTGAGCGTCGACAGGAGCTTGAGGCAGATCTCGCCCGCGTCCTCCTGGCTCTCGGGGATGTACGTCACCGTCTCCTCGCCCGCCTTGGCGCTGCTGACGCGCTCGTGCTTGCCGGCCACCGACTGCGGCGACGAGGCGTCGACGCGCCGTGTGATGGAGCGGATGGGAACCAGCGCCGCAGCCGTGCCGGCCGCCATGACCTCGGTGAAGGTGGGGAGCTCGCTGTACTTGATCTGTAAAGAAAAGAAAAAGGTTTGATAGGTCAGCAACACGTCAAAGATGGCTGCCGCAAAAGAAAAGGGGCCCGCCAGGTACGGCAGGACAACAGGGCAAAACAAAACTCACCACTCGCTTCTCGACCTTCCAGCCAAAGCTTCGCGCGATTTCCTGGATGCTGTCGCTCGTCACGCTGTCGATGACGCACTTGGAGTCCGGCACGACGAGCGTCACGTCGCCGCCCTCGACCTTGGCGCCGATGAAGCCGCTCGTGCTGAACTCGTCAATGTCCTCGTGCCTGACGCTGTCGAGGTGCAGCGTGATGCCGTAGCCCTCGTTCCTCGCGCGGTCGCTGAAGCGCAGCACGGGGGCGTAGTTGCCTCCGACCTTGGCGTGCCCCGTGCCGTTGGGCGCGGCGCGGTCAAAGTCGTCGAGGATGAGGGCGTTGACGGGGTGGGTGCCGTGGTAGACGCCGGTGGGGATGACGAAGACGGCGAAGACGTACTCCTCGGGGGGGTTCAGGCCCAGCTGGGCGGAGGAGCCGTACAGCTGGGGGCGGATGTACATGGCGGCGCCGGTCTCGTGGGGCGGGACGTAGCCGGCGTTGAGGGAGACGGCGGCCTTGACGGCGGCGAGGAACAGGTCCTCGGGGACACGGGGCATGGAGACGACGTCGGCCGAGTGCTGCAGGCGCTTGGCGTTCTTGTCGGCGCGGAAGACGGTGATCTTGTCATCGCCGGGCGCGCGGAAGGCCTTGAGGCCCTCGTAGGCTTGCTGGCCGTAGTTGAGGGCCGGCGCCATGCCGTGGATGCGCATGAAGGGGTCGGCGACGAACTTGAGAGGCGTCCATTTTCCGGTCGAGACGGAGTAGGTGGACTCGATGTGGCCGTTGACTAGGGAGGAGAGCGGTGTTAGCCTTCCGTTTCGTTCGCGTTGGTTGAGATCACGGTGTGTGCTGGGGCGCGCGCCCGCAGATCAGTTCTGGCCCTTGGGCGCGTGCTCACCTTCGCGGACCTTGAATCCGACGTTGGACCAGTCAATGGTGTCGACCGGGGCGGGGGGGAAGGCGTCCATTGTGTAGTGATTTGATTGCGCGAGCGGTTTCGTCGGAAGGGGGATGTGCCTCGGTTTGCGAGGTAAGGTATAGGTCGAGTGATGTTGTATTGGCGGGCTGAGAAGATCGGCCTCGAGAAGTTGAGAGAGAGAGAGAGAGAGTCAATGGACAGTCAACGAGCTCCGTGAACAGAAACAAAAACCCAGGTTATCCGACGTTGAAAGATGTCCACTTTGTGACTCGGAGCACGAAGGATGCTGGAGCCTCTCACGTAATAGTGTAGCCCACACTGAATTTTCCTCTGGGAGTCATTCCCGTCCAGCCCATCCTCTCCCCCTCCCCCTCCCGAACAATTTTGGAGGGGCGCCGATCTCGGGACTGCGGGGTGGCCGACTCCGCCGTCGAGTCCTGTCAATGCCGTTCCTTGATTGGCTAATTGCCTCAATGGGGCTGACTGAGATTGGCGGGGCACCCCTGCCCATTCTCCGTCTGCCGGAGCCATGCCAATGCGACGCAGAGAGACAGAGTGAAGGAAAGGGGTCCATTGGACATGATGTCATTTGTTATCTCCTGAAGAACGACGGTGTTGGACGATGATCTGTGGGATGCTGGTATAAATCGGATGAACTGGAGCTGAGCACGAAGATGAAGGGCATCCTCCAACCACCTAATTACTTGCAGTATACTATATCTGGTGTTGGCTGATGTTACGGTCAGTGCTTCTTCTGTGGCTATCATGGCCGAGGTAATCAGAAAAGACCACACGGAGAATTGGATGGGCGGATTTCCGCACTCTTACCCCATATCTAATAGAGTTTTATCTATTATTATGGTCATAATCAGCGGTTCGGCTCCAAAAGAGAAGCCTCGTTGGCCCTTGGGAGTATCTGAAGCGGGCCGGCAATGTCGGCGCCGGGGGGCCAAGGGTGGCAGACGCCGGCCCGAGAGATCCAGACTGTAATATACAAAACAGGGATTCATGTTAACCAAGACATTTCGGAACTCTGCCGACCCCAAGGTTCCTTTTCGCTCACCGGGCTTGCACAGAGCCTCTGCAGGAATAGAAGATTTCGCGACCGAGTATTGGGGGGGCCCAATAGATGCTCCGCTATTTCCAGCTGGTGCCAGTCCATCGCGGTGTCCTGCCAGCTGGCCATGTAACAACAGCTCCCTCCTGACTCATCCACAAGCCAAAACCGCGGTCTCAATCGGAGACGCCATCGCCGCTAATCCCCCGCGACATGGCGCCTCGTGGTGTTCGTAGCTGACGTGAGAACTTCGTCCCTCATCCGAGGCTGAAATTTGATAATTAGATAAAATCAGGGGCGACTTCTCCGTGCTGGTGTTGAGTTTTGGCATTAACAGGGACTCGCAGTTGCCCCTCAACTACATCACGAACTCATCGGGCAAGGGGATCTCAGTGCGGGGCACCACCATCACCCTCATCCCACCTTTCATCCCACCTCTGCTTCCGTCACCCCGGAACACCAATGGCTAAGCGCGTGTGCATCGTCGGTATATATCCCCTCCCCCGGGTATCCTCAAGATACTCTCAGTCCAGATAAAGAAACCCCCCGAAACTAACTCCGCCCCAGGCGCCGGCCCCTCTGGCCTCGTGGCCGCCAAAACCCTCCTGCACAACGCCCCATCCGGCGCGTTCACCGTGACAATCTACGACGCCCAGAAGCGCATCGGCGGCCTCTGGCCCACGCGCAGAGACGATGCCAGCGGCCTCGTCCACCCTCTCATGGTCGCCAACCAGAGCAAACACACCGTCCAGTTCAGCGACCTCGCCTGGGGCCCCGACGACCCGGAATTCCCCCGCGCCTGGATGGTCGGCCGTTATCTGGAGCGGTACATCGACCGCTACGACCTCGCCGCCGGCCTCAAGCTCGGCCACCGCGTCACCAAGACCGACCTCGCCGACGACGGCACCTGGTCCGTCACCGTCCAGTCCGACGCCGGCGCCGAGACGACGAGCGTCTTTGATTACCTCCTCGTCGCGTCCGGTTTCTTCGGCAAACCCGTCACCCCGGACGTCGTCCCCGGCGGCGACCCGGAAATCCCGGTGATCCACAGCAGCAAGTACCGCGACCTCAAGGGCCTCTTTCCCGACGGTGTCCGGGACGGGGGCAAGGTCCTCGTCGTCGGAGGCCAGATGTCCGGCGTGGAGATCGCGGGCACGATCGCGACGCACATCTCCGCCGCCGTCAACGTGCCCGACCCGAGTCCCCTCCCCAACGCCGACAAACTGACGGTCCACCATCTCATCCAGCGACCCAGCTGGGTCTTTCCTCTGTACACGTCACCAAAGGCAAGCTCTCTCTCTAGCTCTCTCCTTTTTGTTAAATCAACGTAAATCCAAGCTGACTGTCCTCCAGCCCGGTTCAACCGCAGCCCCTTTCCTTCCACTGGACCTCCCGTCCTACAACCTCAACAACAGACCTCACCCCCTGGAGAACACGCAAGGCCACATCTCCCCCGAAGCCGCAAAGCTAACCCACAACATCTACACCACCTCCCTCGGCCAAGACCAGTCCGTCTTCTCCCCCTCCGTTGCCGTCACCCCGGACCATCACTCCGAACCGGCCTACCTCGCCTGCAGCGAGAACTACATGGAATTCGTCCGCTCCGGTCTCATCAATGTCTCCAAGGGCAGACTCCAGTCCCTCGCATCCACGACAGCAACGGCCTCTTCGCCAGCCTCCACAATCGAGAACGTCGCAGCCGTCATCCTGGCGACCGGCTTCGACCCCTCCCCATGCCTCACCTTCCTCCCCTCCCCCGTCCTCGAAACCCTCAAGCACTCCCCCAGCCACCTCGACCTCCCCATCGCCCTCTCCTTCCACGGGACCCACCTCAAAGATCTCCCGACCCTAGGCTTCGTCGGCTTCTACCGGTCCCCGTACTGGGGCGTGATGGAAATGCAAGCCCGCCTCCTCTCCGCCCTCTGGACGCCCCCCTCCCTCGGGCCCCGGCCCGCCTCCCTCTCCTCCGCCCTCCTCGACGACGCCTCGGACTGGCGCACCCTCTCCCTGCGGGACGATCCACGAGCCTCCCAGTTCCCGATGGGCGACTATGCCTACCTGATGCAACNTCCTCCGCCCTCGACATCCCCATCGCCCCGCCCCTACAACCGCCCACCCCCCTCCTCCCCAACAAACAACCAATGGACATCCTCACCCCGGCCCGCTACCTCTCCCCGAACGCCTCGGAAGCCTCAAAGTCCGAATCCGCAAGCTCCCTCCAGCAAACTCAGCAGACCGCCGTCGCAGGCCTCTCCACGTCCCGCTTCGTCGCAAAGGCAGTCTTCCGCAGCCTCCTCGGCACCTGGTCCCTCGAGCGCGACCTCGCCAGCCGCCTCCCCACCCATCCGAGCGGCCACTTCAGCGGCACAGCCCGCTTCCTCCTCCGCGACAAGACTGCCGACGGCCTCAAATGCGCCTCCGGCCCCGCGTCCGCCGAGGAGCCCACCGACGAGGACGACGCCCTGGCGAATGAGTACCTCTACGTCGAGGACGGCGAGTTTCGCGCAGACAACGGCCTGGTGTTCAGGGCCACGCGTCGTTACGTCTGGCGCTACGACCCGAAGAAGGATTGCATAAGCGTGTGGTTTGTCAAGACGGACGATGCCAAGAGGGCCGACTATCTCTTCCATGAGATCGAGTTCCTCCCGCCTCCCGAAGGGGACAAGAAGCCCTGGCAGGCCAAGGCGGGCCATCTTTGCATCGACGATTACTACAATGTTAATTATGACTTCGCATTCAAGGCTGTCAACCTCGAGGAATGGAGCATTAAATACACCGTGAATGGGCCGCAAAAGGATTACACGATACATGGGAAATATAGACGCTAGACATAGCTATCATCTTCAACACGGGAGGCTAATAAACCTTTTATTCAATCACTTTAGTTTTAGTCTCAATTCACCTGCATGTTCACAAGCATGCGAACAGGTCAAAAATGTCATAGGATTTCAGGTCGTATGAGCTACTGATTCGTGTAATCATTCACTTAGGTTTTGTTCCAGCCTTGGCTGTATCCATGTTTTATCCCAAACCTTCGTCGTTAGCGCAAGTCAATGTCTAGCCTAGCCACACCCTGTACATCCTCAATGAGGTCAATGTTAACGGTGCCGTTGGAGCCACCTTGTCCATGGCCTGTCGTCAAGCGATAGTATCTCTGCAATAGAGGACGCTGGGGAGAAGGGCGAGCTTCATGAGTTAAGACTGCGCCGTCCAGGTTGTGCGGCTTTGCCGACCCTAAAATATCACCCGGCACCGGCAGCTTCTGTTCGACGTCGTCCATCAGCACATCTCCGTCGGCGTCAACTTGTCGGACGCTTCCATCCCTGAGGACCGTGAATAGTAACATGGACTTCGACATTCCGATATTAAGAGCCCAGCAACGAGCAATCCCCTCCATATTAAAAGCCCAAATCAGCATGTCAGGACCTGAATTGACCGCAAGCTCGACAGTTCCCGAACAGACTGCGACTACCTGACCATGGATATCAACAGAGTAAGGAGGTGTTCTTTGTGTCATTAGGGCAGCGCTGCCAGCGTGCGTCGTGGATATGTCTTGGAATGCAGATGTCTGCCACCGCCACGCCCACTCCATCTCAGGGTAGTCAGCCATGTCAACCAGGTCTCCGAGGCGAGAAATATCGTTGAACATGTCTGGTGGTATGGTGTAAAAAACGAGCAGTTGCCGTTCCGATCGATACCCTCTACTTTCGAGCCACTCCGCCGTTGGAAACACGGCTGCGATTCTTACACCATGCGTCAACTCAGCTCCAACAGCGTACAGAATCGGTGCGTTGGAAGAAGCCGCGGAAGGTGGCCAGAACTGGACTTTTCTCTGCAGACGATTCATTGCACCAACCGGCGTATTCGCACCCAAGCAGAGGTATCCTGTTCTGGGGTCTGTGAACAGAATGTGGTCACCATCGCTGATTGGAACAGCTCGGTAGTTGTCCGCAGTAGCTGACCTGGCTTTTGACTGCTTGCTACTTCCCCTTCGTGCGAACCGGCGTGTCAAATAGGGGTTCGCAGAAGCAGACGCAAGGCACTGCTGCTCTGTGATCGTGTACACATTGGATATGTCTGATTCAGGACTAGCGGCGGACGTCTCGAGGCGTGAAATGACGGCTGGGATCTCTGAACGATCAAAGGACCCTGCGAAGGCCTCCAAAATGTTCCGGATCGAGTTTGACCTAGTCTCCACCCGGGATGCAGAGCTGATAATGCGGATCTTTTTGGCTGAATCGACAGATGGACGAGGCGGCATAAAGTAGAGGAAATCGCTCGTCGTAGACAACGGGAAGCGGCGCACGAGATCCTGGTCGGTAAGGTCATCTACCCAATGAAGCTCAACAGCAGAAGAGCTGCCAAAAGCCACGCATTCCCTCTGGGGGCAGATAGCAACGGATAAAGGCGGATCGTCAGGTTTGCAAATGTTGCGGTATAAGGCTCTGGGGCCAGTTTCCAGGGCGGGAGGACGAGACGCCGAGCGTTGACAGCAGACGCAGATCTGTTTTTTCTGCGTGGTCGGTGAATCAATACCCGACCCAGCGCTGCCACCCGTTTGTTCGCTCGATAGCCTTGAAGAAAACTCAGTACCTGTGTTTAGTCTCGTGATATCGCAGACAATGCCGTTTCGTCCCTCAAGGAGGGCAGCAATGGTGTTTCGCCCCCAGGATGTGTCCATGGCGCATGACAGGACGCGATAAGGACAGATGATTGTTGCGACAGAACGAAGACTGCCTTTCCAGTTCTGCGAAGCCTCCTAAGACGGCGACGACCAACCGTGCGACATCGTGCTGGGACTGCATTTGTGGTTCAACTCGTAGACGTAGATGATGCCACCGTGGCTGACCATCAGGAAACGGCCGCACATGCTTGTGGTGAAGATGACAGCCTTCTCCCTCTGGTCAGCGGAGGAGTAAGCAGCACCCGGGTCCGTGAACTGTGTCTGGCTAATTTCGACGAAGGCGGCCTGGGATTCGCTATGCTGCTGCGGACCAAGGTCACACTCTCTTGCCAGCCACTTGGACATGAGCCATTCCTGGCTGATGTTGGGCAATGGCGAAGCGCATAGCTCCCACGAGTGCAAGATATTCGCGATGCTCGACCACCAGCCCCCTCTCTTGAGCATGCGGACAAGCACCGTCGGGTTCATTCCAGCCAGGAACCAGGACCGACATGCATGTCGTGCCGCGTTGAAGCCATACGGATCTAGGTGCGTGTAGATCTGGTGAAGTATCTCGGTCGGAAGCCTCATTGCCGCAGCCGGTTGCAACATCTGGCCGTGACCGTAGAAGTGCACCACGTCGGCGGACGTCGCTTCCATGGTGACGATGTACCTAAGAATGGGGGATGCCATTTGGCTGCAATGCTAAAGGAAGCTTTTTCAAGTGATGAGTAATGAATGCTTCGAGTATTGAATGATACTGGTGAATCAAAAGCTCAGTTCGACGGTTGAGTCGAGCCACATCGATGGCAGACGACGAAACGCGGTGGGGAGATGAACAAGAGAGACGAGGAAGATGACCGACGTCGGTCGAATAGTTAGCAGCCAAACAAGAAAGAGAGCTTCCTTGATGTCCTGCTATTTCCTTCGTTCATTAAGGAAGGAAACAGAAGGAAGCAGGCATAGTTAGATCTTGCATTCGTGAGATTCCAAGTTGAAGCAGGTATGGGCAAGCAGAGCAGCAGGCGCCAATGGCAGGGTCATCCACACTTTGGTCGACACCGAACTGGATTTCTCCGGAAAAACTCCGAACCTTCAAACTGTGAAATGATGGAGAAAGAACGACCCCGATGGAATTACTGCCGACTTCAGCAGGTGAGGGCAAAACGGAAACCGGTCGCACGTTGGAGTGTGCAATGAACGGTGTAGAAACATATTGTGAAAACGGCTGAGGATTGCCAACAATCAACGGGTCGGTTAGCTCAGTTGGTTAGAGCGTGGTACTAATACGACATCAGTCGTGTTGAGTAATGCCAAGGCCGGGAGTTCAAGCCTCCCACTGATCATAAGCTTTTGCCATTTTCGACAGCGGACGGGACTCACTGACATCATCCATACCAACCGGCTCGATGAACCTTAGCTTTGCACGATGTTCAAAGGCGAAATTGATCTGTGGTCTCATAAGCAAGTGTTTGTTTTTCTTCTCAATAGACTTCGTTACAAGCCGAGGGCTGCTTAGTATGGTAGCATATTAATTACTCTTCAACTTCCCTGGTTGGCTCTACTTGGAAAGGTGACATCCGGCTCGGTTTTTGGAGGAATAATCGCGGCATGCTGCTTGCACCAACCAACGCCACCGCCCAGACCCGAAATACCTGCAGGCCCGGGGACCCGCAGCGCCGTCCCGTGCCGGCTTTTGTTGTGACCACTCCGGAATCCTGGTGGAAGGCAGCCGGCAACGCAGGAATTCACAAAACGAATCAAATCGCGTCCTAAGATCTGATGCGTCTTCTACCCTGGTCATTCACTCACGCACCGGGTGAGCTGGAGAGGCATTGTTATGGGAATACCCTGACGGAACCAGCAGCACCGACCGCGACCAAGCCCAGTCGGACGATGCAAGTCGCGAGCCCCGACTTTCCAAAGTCACGTCCCACTAGCCCGCAGCCATGCTCAACCTGGCCCCCCCCCAAAGACCGCATCCCCCGGTCACATGTGTCGAGACCAAAAACACAGGGGTCGTCGATATCTGTGACAGGCTGTCTGGTTTTGGGCATCAATCAACAAACCAGACCCGCGTCCCTCTACCGGGGTACCACCATCTCCGTTCATCTTGCAGGGTGCGTCTAGTGCTCCTGGTGAATCGTAAGATACTCTGTCATTGCGTCTTGACATATGCAAGCCGATCCCATGTCGACTGGACCTCCCACTGGGTTCAAGCCATGTCCGCCAGCGACTTTTTGACTCGAACCAAGGCCCTCGTGATCCAAACCCCCCTTTCCCCCCCTCTTCCCCCCCTCATATTAAGCTCTTCGCCTCTCGTGAGCCTTGAACACATACCAACCAAGTGGAGTCCCCCCTTCCCCTTAAAGCAGACGCGTACCATTCCCGGGTTGTCAGTGTTCAAGTGTTTGACCACCGAGCTCGAGGCTCGCAGATAACGCGGCGCAAACCACAGGTCCACTTGGCCGGCCGGGAATAAGCACAAACCGCAACCGCAATTTTAAGAAGAAAAAAAAGAAAAAAAGAAAATGGAGCCTGGACTTGAGATAAAGAGAATGGGGAAAAAAAAAACCTTACTCTCGACTCCACTTGCCAAATCTTTGCGCATCGAGAGCGGCGATCTGTCTCGCGTCGGCGTCTGAACAAGCCATGCCAGCCAAGATTCCAGTGCCGCCAGACACTCCGTGATGGTGATTGAAAGATTATCCTTTACCTCGGGTTTTGCGTGCTCAAGACAGCCCGTAACTTCTTGACCAAGCCCCCAACAGGTAAAAAGTTCCAACGTGCTGTGAGCAAGAGAAGCGAAACCTCTCTGGCCTCCGGATCGCGAGTGGGCCACCACCCGGCCGGTTCCACCAAAAAGGACCCCACAACCTTCCGGCTCCCAGTGCTCAGCGGACCTCGTTGGCGCCGTCCCGGACGAAAGGGAAACCCTCGGGCCCAGCAGAGCTCAACGCTAACCGGCGTGAACGACGACATCCCAGACTATCCGTTCTCCTGATGCGCCAAGAGCGAAGATAAAAAAAAATAAAGATAAAAATAAACTTTGGTACTTGTTNGGGGGGGGGGGGGGGAGTGTGAAACCAAATCCATCAAATATCTCTCTCTCTCTCTTCTTTTTTTTGGTGATTCGTGACGGCCAAGGGCGAGAGGAACCTATGACGACAACCCGAACTCATCCCGAGAATTCTCCCCCCTGCTCCTCTTCAGCCCTGAACGACGGCTCCCCGGGGTCCCCCCGGCCTCCCAGATGATTAAAGACGCGCCAAGACCCCCGAAAATCATTCCCTCTTATTCCCAGACCCGTTGCACCGGCTTTGGTAAGCCCTGGCCTCCTCCTGCCTCGAGAATTTCACCATCGGCCGTCACCGGGCAGAGCCGCAGCAGTGTTCCCGCAAGAAACGAAGAGAGAGAGAGAGAGAGAGGCCAACGACAGAACCCAGGCCGCCAAGCCGGAGACAACTCGGTTCGATCTAAGAGAGTGAACGAAGCCCCCAAGAGTTGGTAGTACGGCTTTTCTTCTCGAAACAAGCTTACGATTCGTTCCCCTTGCATCGGCCATCAGTAAGGGGGGTTGACCCAAATGAGCAATGACACACGATTGGATAATCTAATCACGGGTGAAGCGTTTTTTTTTTCCCCCTTCTTTTCCCTCTTTCTCGTCTTAGCTCGGTGCCAAGCTCGAATTCCATCCTTTCCCACCCTGGAATAGCCTCGCCGGCGCGTCGAACATCGGCGCTCGTGTCGAAAATATCCCCGACCATCTTCGTCCCCCTCGCTGACTCCAAATGTGCAGACACGACATCGCACACGACATCGCAGACCCCAGGAGTACGGGGCCTATCTCGACTCTCTCTTCCGTCACAACACCCTGGCGAAGCAAGTGAGTAATTCCCCAAAACGAACCCTGCATCTAATGTCGTACGTTGTACATCACGGATGCCTCCGCTCTCCCAACGCAACCGCAGCGTCGTGCTCGACGAGGAGCAGCGGTCCTAGACCCCAATTGTTGACATCAGTGGAGAATCACTGACGACAAAATCCTGACGTGAGCGTCCGAGCCTTCTAGGCTCTTTTTTTTTTTTTTTTTCCATTCTCTCTCTCGCTCAAATTCCGCAGTATGTGGGTCCTGTTGCACAATCCGGATTGGATCAGCGGACGGGAAAGTGTGGATACTCCCGGGTGGGTACCCCGAATGCCGCGCCGACTCATGCTGTACCAAAGCCCGCAGCCCGAATTGCGACCGGATCCCATACCCTGTCTGTGCAGTGCGGTAAGTGTGTCTCGCCATCGTATCTGGAGCGATCTTCGTGGCCATCGTGAACCAAGTATAAAGTCAGGGGAACGCCCACCCCCTTTTTCCGCCCAAACAGCAGCAGAACACCCTCGAGATTCGCTACTGGACTTCCACACAAACCACATCCGGGACCTCTCCCCTGAATCGTCCCTGTTTGTATCCTCTTTTCAAGTGACCCTCCCATCCCCTCACACTTCATTGTAAAAACCGACAGCATGGAGCAACTGTCACGAACATCCTCACATACCCTACAGGGGCCCTCCTCCCCCAACGAGCAAACCTCGTCCTCCACCCAATACGCTCCCGCAACCTCCCATCCCTCAACAAATACACCCAACGATCGGCAACCATCAACGGCTTCCGCCCTCCACCCCGTCGCCACAAAAGAAGCGGCCGCAGATCCGGACGTGGACGTAAACCTCCCCTACCGCACCCTCTCGCCCAATGCGAACCTCTCCGAGTACCGCGTGGAAACGAACCAGGGCGAGATCCCGGGCCCCTCGGGTTCCAACTACAAACTCGTGACCTTCACCCCCAACGACCCCCAAAACCCCAAGAACTGGTCCAAGGCGTACAAGTGGTACTGCACCATGGTCGTCGCCCTTACCTGCTTCGTCGTCGCCTTCTGCTCCTCCGTAATCACAGCCGACATCGCCGGCGTGGCCACCGAGTTTAACGTCTCGGAGGAAGCCGCCCTCGTTTCAATCTCCGTCTTCGTCATCGGCTTCGGCGTCGGGCCCATGGCCTTCGCTCCCTTGTCCGAAATCTACGGCCGCCAGCTGATCTACGCATCCACCCTCTTCGTCGCCGTGGTCTTTATCATCCCCTGCGCCGTCGCAAAGAACCTCGGCACTCTCCTCGTCTGCCGCACAATCGACGGCATCGCCTTCTCCGCGCCCATGACCCTCGTCGGCGGGACCCTGGCCGACCTCTGGCGCAACGAGGAGCGCGGCGTCCCTATGGCCGCCTTCTCTGCCGCCCCTTTCATCGGCCCTGCCATCGGTCCCCTCGTCGGTGGCTTCCTTTCTGACGCGACCGGCTGGCGCTGGCTCTACTGGATTCAGCTAATTCTCGCCTTCGTCGTTTGGGTCTTGATATCCTTCACCGTCCCCGAGACTTACGCTGCGACAATTCTCGCCCGCCGCGCTGCGAAGATGCGCAAGCAGACCGGCGACCCCTCCCACGTCACCGAGCAGGACATCGACATGCGCCCCTTCTCCGAACGCCTCGGCATCTTCCTCATCCGCCCGTTCCAGCTCCTCTTCCGCGAGCTCATCGTCTTCCTCATCAGCATCTACATGTCCGTCCTTTACGGTCTTCTCTACATGTTCTTCGTCGCCTTCCCCATCATCTACCAGAAGCGCAAGGGCTACTCCGCCTCCTCCACCGGTCTGATGTTCATTCCCCTCGCCGTCGGCGTCATCTGCTCCGCGGCATGCTCTCCTTGGGTCAACAAGCACTACCTTAAGATGGTCGCTAAGCACAATGGTCACCCGCCCGCCGAGATCCGCCTCATCCCCATGATGCTCAGCTGCTGGTTCATCCCGATCGGCCTCTTCATCTTCGCCTGGACCTCCTATCCGCACCTCCACTGGGCCGGTCCCGCGTTCGGTGGCTTCCCGGTCGGCTTCGGCTTCATCTTCCTCTACAACGCCGCCAATAACTACCTCGTCGACTCGTACCAGCACCAGGCCGCCTCCGCCCTCGCCGCCAAGACATGTATTCGGTCGTTCTGGGGCGCCGGAGTCGTCCTGTTCACGGAGCAAATGTACGATCGTCTCGGCGATCAGTGGGCCTCGACATTGCTTGCCTTCATCGGTCTTGCGTGCTGTGCAATCCCTTTCCTGTTCTGGTTCTACGGAGCAAAGATCCGTCAACGGAGCAAGTACGCCTACTCTGGTGACGACGAGGAGACGTCCGGCTCGGATATCGAGAAAGCCAAGTCTCCAAGGAGCAACGCCCTGGCTCCTGTCCGCACTTTCGAGACCTAAGCGGCTTCGTATCTTGACTCACAAAAGTCGCCACGCGTTGCAGCGTTTCTTATTGACAGTTTGGACGTCGCATCATACCCTCGAGTTTTGAATTTCGTGTCATGTTTGGTTCATTCGACATAAAGCCTTGGCTGGACCTGGTTGACATTATATCACACATGCATAGTATAGACACTTAAAACGGCACATTGCTGTAGATAATGTTCAATAAACCTGAAATCATGTTCAACATGCTGATACAGCGGAGTGATTGCCATCGCTTTGGAGGTGCCATCGCATGAGTGATCGTCCTCCCATTGAGAAGACCAATGATGCAAGCTTGACGGAATAGGTGGGGTCTCAGGGGTCGTGTATTCGTAAGTCGTGATGCGTAACTAGGAGCTTCCCAGAGCAATTTCGCAAGTAAGGGTATCCATCAATACGAAAGTGTACCGTTCATACCCACCAAAGCCAGATTGTAGGCTTTTTCAGACGATACGCACGGGAAGCGAGTCCCTGCGAGACGTGGTGATCTCCTCCTTGACGAGGGAGTTCTGGCACTTGCGTCCTAGCATAAAGTCCTCTAGGTTTCGGAAGGTGCACTCGGAAATTTCCTGCAAAGCCTCTTCCGTGAAGAAGCCTTGGTGGCCGCAGATCAGAACGTTGGGAAAGGTCATGAGGCGGGTAAGGAGATCGTCATCGATGATGTGACCCGAGTGGTCGTTATAGAAAAGGCCTCCCTCGCCCTCATAGACATCCAGGGCCAGGCCACCAAGATGCTTGGTCTTGAGGGCATGGATGACGGCCTTGGTGTCGATTAGGCCGCCGCGAGACGTGTTGATGAGGACGGAGCCTGGCTTCATCTGCTTCAGCGTCTTTTCGTTGATGATGTGCTTTGTCTTGTCCATCAGAGGGCAGTGCAAGCTGACGAAGTCGCACTTGGGAAGTAATTCTTCCAGAGGCAGATACTCGCCCAGCTCTTTGAAGGCGTCCGACTGGTAGGGGTCAAAGGCGTAAAGGGTGCATCCGAAGCCCTTCATGATGCGGGCCATGGAGACACCAATCCTTCCCGTGCCAATGATACCGACCGTCTTGCCATGGACCGTCTTTCCCAGTAAGCCATCCAAATTAAAGTTGCCCTCTCGGGTTCGGTTGTAGGCTCGATGGGTGCGTCGGTTCAGCGATTGCAACAGCGCAACGGCGAACTCGGCAACAGCTTCGGGAGAGTACGAAGGGACATTGGCAACGAAGATACCCAATTTCTCAGCGGCGTTGAGGTCGACGTTGTTGAAGCCCGCGCAGCGCAGGAGGATGGCCTTGACGCCAGTCTTGTGCAGTTCCTCGATGACGTCGGCCGTGAGAGAGTCGTTGACGAAAACACAGACGGCATCGATGTTCTTAACGAGGGAGACGGTCTCGGCGGAGAGGGAGAAATCGTGGTAGGTGATTTGGAAGTCCGAGTCGTCAGCGCGCTTTGCGTTGTGTTTTGTGAACTCTTCCTTTCTCGCCTCGTATTCGGCGTTGAAGTATTTCTTGTCATAAGCCTTGGCGCTGAAGACAGCGAGCTTCATGGTGGGCAATTGTGGAGGTTTGAAATGCGAGGTGATGAAGAGGTGAGATATGGGGTAAGGTGTCGACAGGTGTTGGTACTCTACAACAGGAAAGGTAGGATAAGGTTGCTTGGTGATTCTGAGTTGGATGAGGTTAAACACGAGGAGAATGGTGGTGGTGGAAAAGGAGGAGGAGAAGGAGGAGGAGGAGGAGGAGGAGGAGGAGGAGAAGGAAGAGCAAGGAGGACAATGAAGAATTCACAGGAAGGCGAAGCCAAGCCAAGCGTCAGCTGCATTTCCCTTCCCCTCCCCTCCTTCGTTGTGTTGTCTTGGCTACTGCCACTGTTCCCTTCCTTCCGTGATGATTTCTACCGCCAATGCCAGCTCTCCCGAACTTCCTTGTGAAGGTACTGCGCGATGGGCCTATGACGTGGACCACCCAGCTAGGCCCGCCGCATTTTTTAAGCATGAACTTGGAGCTTGCAGTGGTCTGATTCAAGAGCTACCCCGCCAATCCATGGATGCACTCGGCTCCTTTTGGAGCTCTGGGCAGCCCCCACCAAATAGCTGTCAGGCGAAGATGCCCCTGGATCTTCAGGGGGCCGGGATTGGGAGCAAGCCAGGGCTGGACGTGTCGTGGATCTAAGGTAGATAGGCATCACACCGATGTAGCGTGAAGGTTTCCAACATCGAGTATTGTCATTAGCAGTCCTCGGCGAAGATAAAAAAAAAAAAAGTAAATGTTCTTGATTGCTATCATCAAAATACACAACAACACCGAAACTCCCAAGTGGTGTAGTGCTATTACCCCCGCTATCCACCGTCCTTCCCTCCTCCTCGTTCCATCATTATTCCATCCCTTATGCATTTGAGGGGTGACATTTACAAAATCGAGATGATCATCCAACAACTTCAGGTGCATGCTCTATCGGTTGTTGCTCTCAGCCTGCTGTCGCCATATGTGCGTGTCGCCAAGGCTCATGGAACTATCAGAGGCAGCCGACGCTGTGTTTGCAGGAGCGTTTGGCGCCTCCGTGTCAGGGCCGCTATCTTCTGATTCGTCATGGACTGGAGGCGGATCTTGGTAGATCCACGGGTCCTCAAGACTGAAAGAGGGTTAGCGCAAAATAAAGCATGGCCGAGGGAAACGCCGACACATACCGGGAGGTCAGACTCGGATTCACGAATTTCATGCCCTTCTCCCTGTCCTCGTCGATCGTACTGCCGCGTCTTAACAGGCCCTGTGATGGTCGGGGTCCCTCAAAGTCTTCGTCCAACACAGCAGCATCGTCCTCGTCTATTTCAACCCGAATACTCCGCAGCGAGATGTACCGCGTCAACGGCTCGAAGCGGCGTCGGAAGTAAAAGCTGTACCAAATGGTGAACGCAATGAGCGGCAGCACCGAGACCGACTGCAGAAACCCCCTTTTCAGCGCCATGATACTCGACAATATGACTTGCGCCACGAATAGACCGAGAATGACACGGTAGCTTATCAGCCTCCACGCTCCGCCTGTCGCATGTTGAGGTTGGTCCATGGCGTACAGCAGTTGGTATTTGTACGTGAAGTAACCCAGAATGAAGTAAACAAGCCCCAAAGTCAAAATGATGTAGCCCATTTGCAGCGGACTATACAAGATGCACAGCATGAAGACCAACATAGCTGTCGGCAAGTAGAAGCCATAGCTGAACACGGGGGGCTTCATGATCTCGGCAAAGTCCCTCGGTGTCTTGGCTCCCATCCGGTAGATAGGGTACAGAATGACACTGCCGACCTCGAGGAGTCTGAATGGAAACAGGCCAAGGCCCTGGAGCATAATGAAGTTGGTGTAGAACAGCCCCAGCCCCTCGATCTCCTTGGCAATCGAACTCGTCAGCTTGGCCGGGCTGCTCCAAATGTCCTGGATGGATTTGATTAGATTGGCCACACTGAAGGCCGTGTTGGAAGTAACAAGGACAATGAAGAGGTTGAAGAAGGTAAAGAAGAAGTTCTTCGACACAATCGAGAGCTCCACGTCACCCTTCGAAATCGTGCCCTGCTGGTATGAGAGGTACTCGTAGAGATACGGAACCGCCACGTTCAACAGCGAAAAGAGAAGTGTTGGAAGACCAGTCTGGATCAAAGAGCGCAGCGTCGGATACTCTTTCAGAAAGTCAACCAAGGCAGGGGACCAACTCTCAAAGTTGCAGATGTTGATGAGACTAGCAATGGCCGCCACCACCACCAACCATAGCACAGTCAGTAGAGCGACGAAAATAGTAACCATCCAGGACCGAAGCCGACGAACTCCTCGAGGCGTGTACGTGTTATTCCACATGACATCCGAGGGCGCCGGTGCGGGTTTGGTAAGAAGCTGTCCAGGTCGAGGATCGATACGGGCCTGGATCGCCATCTGGCATGCAGCGGTCGAGTCCATCGTAACAAACGCGAGGTCGGTCGCCGTATATTTTTTGTTCCTGGCCTCGTGGATCTTCTCGTCGAGGCGTCGTATATTCTCCTCGTAGTAATCAATGGCATCGGTCTTGCGACTCTGTAGCTTCAGGAAACCGTACCATAGCCTGATTGTTGGTCGCTCCCGGTCGATGAAGTCCTGGTTGATGCTTCCGTGGGGTAGAAGCCGGCCATTTTCTCCTGCCTCCTCGTCGACCTCGTCCTCCCTGGGTTCCAAAACAGACGGCTCAGCCTCCGGGTCTCTCAGGCGTTGCACCGATTTAGGTAGCGCAGCCTGCTTTCCAAGATAAACGCTCCACGTCTCCTCTAACTTTGCCAGGACTTGCGACCGTTGCTCGACCAGAGAGTCGAGTTCCCTCCAATCACGGCACAGGTTAACGCTCTCCACCTGGCCGATTTCGAGCTTCTCGATGAGGTGCTTGATTTTCTCTTCGGACCGCAGCTTCTGGGGTATTCCTGTCAAGCGGAAGGTCCTGTCCGTGATGGTCGACTGGGTCCCAAGGTATTCCTGGCGGACGTGAATGACCCTGAAGGTCTGCTTATTCAGTATGTAGAGAGTGACGCCAGTAAAGAAGTAGGTAAAGACGAGGTATGCCCAGAGATAGCTCTTCTCGTACTCCATGCTCTTGTCTGTGCCATCTCCGTCTTCGTTTCCATCCTTCCCTATCCAAGTTAGGTTGATGGGTAGCATAACAATGTATGCGAAAAAGGCTAAAATGGCAAGGATCCGAGTTGCCATTTTGAAGAAGGAAAGAAACTGCTCCAGTCAACATCGGCCGGCATGTAACGGGTAGATCCACTACTCACAACAAAGGCGTCAAGTCCTGCCGAAGCGAGGACCTGCTCCTCAGTCACGCGGTATAGTATCGGCATCCATCCAAAAAAGGTGTTCGGCAACGGAGGCAGGCCGATCCTGGGATCGAGCCGTCGCTTTCGGGCGGCGTAAAGAGTTGGCCATCGTGGACGCAGAACGCAAAAGGTGACGAAGGCCGACAGGCCAAGAATCAAGGACAAGCTGAACTGTACGCCCACTTCGCGATCGGGAGGCCTAATGGCTTGAACCATGCACTCCGACTTATCTTTTATGTTGAAGATGTCCATGTTGCGCAATACATTTCTCGGGCCTCTGGTGTAGCTGGCGCAAGTAGTAAGGCTGTCGTATCTTCGTCGTCGTCGCAGTGAGTTCGACAGAATGGTGATGGAACGGTGCGGAATTATCGAGTGGGTTGATGCTTGGCTGGAGCTCCAGGTCACAGACGCATGCGCAGGAGGCAAGGTCTCCACTCCCATCCGAACCTGTGACGTGATGATGCAGGCACCAGGTGGGCGGCTGGGTCAGGCGCCACAATATTGAGCTGTGGCTGGTGGCCCGCCACAACAGCCACAAAGCTTGACACACCAGCCTTGTTGGAATTGGCTGGGATGCGCAAGCATTTCTTGGGTTAGATTTGATAACCCGGTGAATTTTATACCAAAAAAAGGGGGTGTTTGCTCGTCAATAAGCATGCCACAAAAATCATATTTTGGAAAACTATCACGCAACTTATGCAGCCATATTCAAAAAGTTATTTCCCTCGCTCCAGCGTATCTCGAAGCGTTGTTTCCTGCTGGTTGGCTCACCAAGCCTGTAAACATAGAAGAGCGTCTTCCTCATCGAGACAGTATGAAAATTTATTCCGGAATGCTCAGATTCGACGGGTTTTCTCAAGTCTGTATGAGCTGCCAAAAACGACGGACATTGTCAGCACTGCTGTCGCCGGCACAAAGGCCCACTTCCCGGCGTTGCTGGCCCGGGCCGTGTTGCAATCCCCGCACCATTTGGTGGAGCAGATTGATAGTAAGAACTCCTGGCCACATGTGACATTTGAATCGTACTCTCCAATCTTCTGGGTCCAGGCAAAGCTTATGCTCTCGTGAGCACGTGGAGAGCTCGAGGCATGTGATCGGTTAGCATAGCCACACGGCGCTCTGGCAGACTGTGTGTCGAGGTACAGGTTGAACGAGCACCTCAACCAAGGCTTCACCGTGAGACGGCTGAGCCTCAAAGAGGAAACCGCAGATGGGATAAAATTTACTGGAGGGCCTCCTCGTCCTTTGTGGTCACTGATGAAGACAAACGAACCGCTCAGACAGCGAAAGTTTAGACGGATGCCGAGTCGGCCTTCTTCACTCGGGGTTTCACTGCGTACCTTGGACGGTGGGTTGCATCAGAAGACGTTACGCACTGATATGGAATGATTGCCCTTGCATGCTACAACATGGACAGCGTGGTGATCACAGCAATGCGAGCTGAGTGCCACTGGAGTATGCAGATATCAAACTGGCAAGGTTGACTCATTGAGTTGAGCGGCAGACAAAGACGACAGGTCATGGCCGCCCCCTGGGCGCCATCGATGGGACCGTTTGCGGTTCAGAGTTTGGACCGACATGACGCCCACCAACGATGGCGACTAGCAATTCACGCCTGTCCCCAGGTTCACAATCAGATCTAGCTGCTGCACAGAAGGAGTCTGATAGAAGCTCAACGCTCAGGAGTGAGTAGGTTTGTGGGGAGGGAAAGTCTCGGCCGTTCGCTGGATAATGGAGCAAGGTGCACATCAACAGGGCAGCAGGCCGGACGAGACGTCGTCTTGTCCGTCTCGAGACTGAAGCGAAACATATCAATTTGCAGGCTGCACGAGTGCCAAGATACGGGCCGACCACGGACGATGGGCTCAGATTGATGGAAAGCGGAATTACAGGAACCCATCCCATAAATTACAGTGCGCCATGCCGAGAGCCACTGCCATGTTATTGACGGTAAGAATCGAGAAGCAGCGCGTGCATCATCTTGGCTTCGGGCCACTGGGTTCTGGCCATATCTCAGATTCCAAGACCTGGGCAAAGTTCATTGGAAAAGGCAAGGACGGAGGGCACGTTCTTCTTTGTCAAAGTCAGAGGCACAGGTACAGGAACAAGTACATCAGCGTAATGGACGGGGCTGGACTGGCGGCCTGGCGCTGTGCCTCTGGTGCCTTCAGGTACCTTAGGAGAGGTAAAGTTCCTATACTTACCTTACGTAGGGAAGGTCCTAGGTAGGGACAACCTTAGTACGGATACTCTTCCCTTCCCTGCCCTGTCATTTCTCGTCCGTTTCCCTCAGCTGTGTCCGGAGCCTTTTCATGAGGAAAACGGCAAATGCTGTGTCTTTTCCGGTGACATTCAGATCTTAACCGGCGCATTTCCCTCTTTCCATCTTTATTTTTTTCCCGTTTAGAATCTTCATAGCTCCCTCCCTCCTGCTATTTTAATCTTGTCCCCCCCATCCCAATTCTAATTTCAATTTCAGTCCGCTGTCACATTACCACTAGTCCCTTTCCTCTTCCCTACCTCATACGTAGTACACCCCTTGCCCCTTCGCATTCTGATCGGTGCTCCGTTCCTTCCATTTTTGTCGTTTGACATTACCGGCGCTCCGGAAGTAATAAAAAATTTTGATAAGACGCGTCCCGTCCATTCCATCATTGCTCGTCACTGCAGGGGTGAATCTTTCGGTCGCTTGCCTAGGCGGCTTTTCTCGGCCCACAAACTTCCCCCCCAAAACCTCCGCTGCGGTTCACTCCCCCGGATCCAATCGACCATAAGGAAAGGCGGCATTTCCAATTCGTTCCATTATCAAACCCCTCAGCCCCCGTCCCCCCCCTCCATTGGATCTCCTGCTTTGTCGTCTGACTGCTCACCTACGTTGATATCGACAACCGACAGCCATTGAGCATTGAACCATGACGGAGACGATCAGAATGGCCGATGCTCAATTGACCATCGGTCGGACAGACGACTACGTCCTCATTTCCAAGCCCAAGAAGGCAATCGCCTACGTTGAAGCACGGTTCAAGGACGGCGTTGCTGTAGGTGTCCACTCGCCCTTGCACTCTCTTCTTAAGTTTTTGCGATTCATCTTGCTCATACATTGGACAGCTCACCCACACCGACAAGGGTTGCCAACAGGTCAGCAGTTCTGAAGGCCATGCCAATCGAGCACGTTCTGACCCTATGACAGATTCTTGCCAGGCTCGAACGGGAGCTGAGCCCCCCAAAGCTTAACGACAACTTCGTATTCTTCCTCGAGTCTGATCTACTGGAAGAGCCTGCCTGTCAGTTGCGCGTCGTGTCTCTTTCGCTGCCTCTTTGCTTACCAGAACCCAGTCAACAAGGATGTGCCCGCCGGCATCTTCCATTCCCTCCGTGTTGTTGAATTCCAAGGCCTCGACCCCTCTATCCGTTTTGTGTCGGCTGGTGATGTCGCCATCAAAGTGAATCTCTACGGTTTCACCACCGACGAGTCGCCATCTGTGTTTGACGACGAAATGGTGACTGTGCTTCCCGCCCCCAAATTGGACGGCCTCTGGGAACTGTGAGGAACCCTGCCCTATGAGACAACATATTTATCATTAACATGTAATTCACCTCCAGCTGTTGATTCTGACCATGGCATAGCTTGGTCGTTGGCCATGCTGTCAAGTCTCAGCTTTCACAATGGGTCAGCAACTATGGTGTGTCTCGTTTGCGATTCCGCCGCTGGTCCCTCACTGACGTATGTCAGTGTCGACTTGCTTCTCACAATCCACTACTGCCCAAGCGTCTACTGGCGCCATCATCCTTCTCCTCGGCCATGCTGGGTCTGGAAAATTCACACTGGCCAAGGCCATTGCCCAGAACTTATCGATTCGCCTTGACGAACAATCACCCAGGACGGTCCTCGTGGAAGCGGGTATACGCCAAATGTTCAACTTTTACCGATTTGCCAAAAAAGCCGTGGCAGAGCCCTCCAGCCTACATACCCTCATTATCGACGATGTTGAGAGTATTGCTTGGTCTGGGCGACAAGACCTTAAGAAATACATGGTACAACTTGTGAGGACCACCAATGTCTGTCTCAAGAGGACTTGACATGCTCAGTGCGATACCCACCGCCATCGTCATTTGTACCTCGAGCATGGGCAGTTTTCTCGACGAGGGTTTCGTCGGTCGGTGTACCATCACAAGGACGTTGGCCTGGCCGAAAGTGCCCGAGCGGCACGAAATTCTGCGGTGCCAAGTTCAGATTTTTGTTGATGAGGATGTCACCGTCTGCGATGACTTGTTGTTTCTCTACAATGACGCAGTCACGGAGTCCGTGGCAGAGGAATTTACCTCCGGTACACAACTTCTTGCGCCCTAATACGACCCGTCGCAGACGGCACATCTGCTGGACTGCTGAGCCGCCGCCACGCAGACGTTCAAGACCTATCTCATCCAAACTGCAACATGAAGACAGCGGTTGAAAGGGTGTCACATTTGATTGGATACCATGGCACGAGGGAATCGAATGATGGTTCCAACGGGCGTTAGTTGTTCGTTCTAGGCGTCATGACTGGCCTGCTGACGAATACGCAGTTACGGCAAAGAACAGAGAGCCCATGCCCTTTGCGGATGCCTTTGTCAAAGCCGAGCTAAAAGCAGCCCCTGATGAGCTTGACGAAACGCACTCATCTGCGATGTCTGCGGTCGCGGACATGCTCTCTGCAGTTGAGAGTTCGGACTCCTTCCCTCGAAGCGAGGTGACAAACACTCCGTTCAACGACCATGCAGACGCTGTCCCGAACGAGATCGCCGTCCCTGGCTCCAGCAAAGACGCGGAACGCAGCACTCACGAGGATGCGCCCTCGTTTCCCGCCACCCCTGATTCAGACGCACTGGATGATGGGTATACGTTGTCTTCAGACCCTCAGACCTCACCATCCGACTAATTCGATGAGTTGGGCGAGTTGAACGAATAAGGTCGCAACCCCGAACCGTCGCCGCTTCAAAGAGACTACACACGACAACGACAGCGGCGGCGATGCTGTGCCACAGGTCTGAATGCGAAATTTCGCATTGATTTGGGACTCATAGGCTACCTGTTTTCTGATTACGAGCTTTGATGGAGTAAGATGGTCTTGTTTTGCAAGGCGTGGGTGCGAGAACATGATGGCCTGGCGCGGAACAGAACTGTTTAGTGTAGCATGATCTTGCAACGTGTTGTTCATCTACAGAAGCTGGACGATGGGCGCGGATTCGGTCCACATACCTAGCACAGCAGGATCTCAAACTTGCTAAACAATGGCTTTATTAAGTCTTCTTGCCTCTGCCTGTGGTGAAGTACGAGTCCGCCTCCTGTGGACTGCTGGCAAACGGCTACAGCTGGGCATCCATTTGCGCACATCGACCCCTCCTCACAGCTCAACATGCAATGCAGATCAGGTCAGGGCTGGTCACCCTAACGGTTGTGCAAACCAGTTTCTCTGATGCGAGTTGCTCACCGGGTTGTTCATTTTCGCGCTGCCAATGTTGCTCCTCTTCGCTTTGGGCTCCTCCCCTCCCGCTGCTGGCAATGCCGAGGATGGAGGTTTATAATGAAGGGTCGTGCAGCTGGCGATGGGCGTGAGTAGAGGGACTTTGTGAACGAGAGCGGTGTCGAGTAGGCGATCCCCAAGGCATCGGTACGCGAATGGACGCTTGAATGGATGATGCCCTTTGCGCGGAATTGGGCCTGTTTCGGTTTCCACCGCGCATCGGTCGTAGGGGGGTTCAAGCAACGAACGAGCTCGGTACCGGCCGTCTCTTCTACGCAGTTGCAGGATAGCCCACAAGCGTACAAACTGTCCCGAACCGCGGCCTCAAATACACTGCGTTTACGGAGTAATCAACACGTCCAAGCCCGTC
>MPGH01000052.1:19931-33992 GCA_001937105.1 Colletotrichum chlorophyti | reverse complement strand
ATCCCTTCTCTAAGTAAGCATCTCTATATAATCTAACTATATTCTATCCTTACTTATAAGCCTCTACCCTACTTACTCTTATAACCTATATATACTTCTATAGGTTATTCTTTTATAAGGTACTTATAAGTTAAAAGTGCCCTAACCTCTACGCTATTATACTAAGAATTAGTTTTAAAAGGGATAGTACTTCTTTTAAATTTATAGGTTAAAGTTAATTCTAAATTACCTTTACTTTTTTTATTTATATTTTGATTTCTCTTAATATAATAATAAATCTTAAAAGATTAACTTTTTATTAATAGAATTTACTTTTTTTAGGTTTTATAAGTAATTTAGCTTCTTAAAGATTTTATAAAACCTTATAAATATATTCCTTATAGGTTTTAAGATCTTCTAAGAATAAAAATATATTATTAAAATAAATAATAATAAAAATATTTAAGTATTCTTATAGAATATAGCTAATTATTATTTAGAAGGTAATAAGAACGTTAATAAGTCTAAAGGGCGTTATAAGGTACTTAAAATATTCTTAATAAGTATAAAATACTATTTTCTACTCTTTACTTTATTTTATTTTAATTAAGTTATAAGCTCCTTTAAGATTTAAAGCTATAAACTATTTTACTTTATATAGTTAGTCTTAAAGTTTAAAGATTAAAGGTAGTAAGTAATAGTTCTTAATTATAATATTATTAAGTTATTTATAATTTATATAGAGTTATAGCTTATTATTTTTTAAGTATAAATAAAATAAGGTATTTTGTTAAAGAGGTAGATAGATATATATAACGTTTCTTAAGGTTTTTATTAAGGTATTTATTTAGTACCTTTATTTTAGTTTAGTTGAGACTATAGATTATTTTAAAATTCTAAGTATACTCCTTTTTAAGTAATATTTTATAATTATAATTACTATATTCTAAAAGTTTAGTTTTAAGTTTTAATATAAAGAGTTTCTTATAAACTCTATATTCTTTTAAGATAAATAAAATTAAATCTCTTTAATTTATATTTTATTAAATATCTATAGCTATTAATATTTAGCTACTTATATCCTTAACCTAAAGATATATAAGGTATTAATATACTCTTAAAGTTTCTAAAAATTTATTTAAGGCTTAGCTCTTATAGTACTACTTAATAACTAAATTTAGTTTATTTTATTAAAGGATATTAGCTTTTTAATATATTTATAGGATATTATTCCTTAACTATAGAGTTCTAAGGATAATATTTTATTTTTTTATCTTTATTATATTAAAGGTAACGCTTTCTTAACGTTTATAGTATTTTAAAAGAAGTTATATAGTTTTTTTATTAACTATACCTTTACTATAATCTATATTGTCTCTTTTAACGGTCCTTAATTAATAAAGTTTAATCTTTTAGTTCTATAGAATTTCTTTATAGTTTATTATTTTAAATAAAATAAAGTTTCTTTAAGCTTNNGGGCTTATATTTAGTATCNNNATTATATTTAAGTAAAGGTATTCTTTATTAAGGTTTATTATTACTAAGTATAGGGACTTTATTTAAGTTGCCTCTTATTATCTTAAGGTAGTTAGTAAATTTAGTTTTTTAACTATAAGGTTTTATACTTTAAAGATAATTCTTTATAAATTATATATAGTTATCTTTAAGTTCCTTTTTTAAAGCTACTAAAGCTTAGTAAAGGTCTTTAACTAATACTTTCCTATTAGTATTATTAAGATCTAGCTTTCTATTTATAATAGATAAGGTATATATCTATTTAATAGTTTTAGTAGTCCTTAATATATTTACTTTAGTACTTTATTAAGTACTTAAGATCTAAGTAAAATTTAATAAAGCTTAAATTATTTAGTTTATTTATAATTTCGTTCTTAACTTTATTAAAGTCTCTATATATATAAGATAGGCTATTATTTAAATCTTTATAAAAAGAAGGTATCCTTAAGTTTCTCTCTTAAACATTTAATATAAGAGTTATAAATATACTATACTTAAAATCCTTTACTATAGTTATTATATAAAAATAGTAGTTCTAAGTAATCCTTTAATAAGAAAACGTTCTTATTATAGTTTATAATAAGTTTATGTAAGCTATTATAGGTCTTTTTATAGAACTAAAGGTATTTATTATCTTTCTTAAAATAAATATATTTCTTTATTAGCTTATTTAAGAGATCTTGTTTAGTAGGCGTTAAGTAGACTAGTGTTATAGTTTAGACGTTATAGGTAGTAACTTATCTTTTAAGGTTAGTATTTTCTTTTTAAAGTCTAAAGCTTTATAGGGGTTCTTTTCTATTAAAGGATAAGATATATTTAGAAGTGTTATAGTTATATTATAGTTAATAACTAAGTAGTAAAGAGGGTACGTATTATTATATCTTATATAATTACTCTTAAGCTTTATACTAAAAGCGTAAACGGAGTAGTTAATAGTCTTTATTTAATTTAGTTTAGTTAAATTTATTACTATATAATATAATTAAGTCTTAAGTATATAGGTACTTTTTTATTATAGTAATAGGTTTAGTTTTTATCTCTTTTTCCTTTTAAACTTAGTCTTTAAGTTCTTAGTTAATCTATTAAATCCTCTTAAGGTTTCCTTAAGTATATCTTTAAATCTAAATTAACTTATATAGTACTTAAATAGTTAGGTCCTAAGATATATTTAATATATTAATCTTATATTAATAAGCAATTATAAAAGCGTATTTAAGTTATTAAAGTTTTACTTTATTATCTTATTTTTAATACTTATTATCTTAAGTTAGTAATTTAAACTCTAGCTTATCTTATTTAATATCTTATTTCTAGGCTACTATTAGTATTTTAGGTTACTTTAGGTACTATCCTACTTATTCTTTACTACTTTAGTAGATATAGTAATTATTCTTAAAGTATATAGTTTATAATAAGGAGTTATATACTATTTTTATAAGCTATACTAACTTACTTCTTATTAGGTATTAGTTTAAACTTCTTAAAGTACTAATAATTATATAGTATATATCTTAGTTTATTATAGTTATAGTATCTAAAGTCTTAAGTTTTACTTTATAGCCTTTTAGATACTATACTAAGGTCTATAGGACTACTATAGTATCTATAGGTAGTATTATACTAAAGTAGCTATTTAGTTTAATAGTTATTATAGTTATCTTTATTATAAATAATTTATCCTTATAGATAAGCTTAGAAGTTCTTTTTAAGTTACTATTAGTATTTCTTATTAAAATTAGTAAGTAGTCTTTTTTTAGCTTTTTCTTTATATTATTTATATAAATAGTTATTAATCTTAATAGTTAGTTTAGTATAGTTAGGGAAGTCTTTTTAAGGTATTCTTATTTAACTAACTTATCTTTAACTTTATTCTTAAGTCCTTAATAAAATATAAAGATCTTAGTATTATTTATATAGTTAAGTCTTATATAAAGATATTTAAATTTAATAGTATAGTATATAAATACTCCTTTTTATTTAAAGTTAATAAGGTCTTATTTATATTACTACTATTTATTAGGTTTTTAAAATAATAAGAGTAAAGCTTTTTTAAAGCTATAGTATTTAATAAAGATTTCTTAGGTTTTTAACTAAAGCTCCTCCTATTTATATATTATAAAATCTATAAAGTAAGGCTTAAACTAAATAAGAGCCTTTCCTTTTAAAAATAAAGTAGTATAGGTAACGTTTTTAGTATTATCCTTAAAGTTAATAAAATAGAAATAATAATAGGCCTATACTTAAGTAAAGAACCCTTTTAAGTATCTTAGAGTTCTATTAAAGGGCTAAAACGTATTAAGTCTAAGTTTCTTATATCCTTTAATAGGGGTATTAATAATATTAGTAATAACTTAGAGTATATTAACCTCTTCTTAAAGTTCCTAAAGTTTAACTAAGTTAAGGTCTCTAAGTATACTATTCTTAAGTTTCTAAAGTTCTATAACGTTATTATTAAAGAGTTCCTTAAGTTTTTAATTATAAGCTTTTTTTATACCTTTTTTTAAAGCTACTTATAGATTATTTTAGTAATTATTAAGTTACTATTAGAATTATAAGTAACGTTTAGTATATCTTTATCTTTAGTCCTAACTAACTCTTAAGTAAGACTCCTTTATAGCTATTTATTAACTAAGGGAGTTAAATTAAAGGTTAATAACTTAATAATAAAGGTATAAAAAGATATACTGTTATTATAGTAATTAATAGTATTAAGAGTTAACTTATTAAATTAAAGTAATTAAAGTATTATAACTAGCCTTTTAATAATAAGGGGTCTTTTAATTAAAGCTAAGGTTTAATACTAACTAAATCTTACTAAAGTATTATATTAGTCTTATTAGTATAATTAATAAGTTTAAGCTTATATAGTAATTAGTTATATAAGTTAATAATATAGTTTAATATAAGGTTAACTAATTTATAGAGAGTTAACTAAAAGATATTCTAAAATATATTATAAATTTAATTACTAAAGGGCTATAAAAGCTATTAGAGTATAAGTACCCTTTATATTATATACTTAGTAGATTATTCTTTATAACTATAATCCTTAGTATTAAATCGCTCTTATAGTTTAGTAATCCTTAGTACNCACTATTAGATTATAATAATCTAAAATAATCTATTACGTAACTTACTTCTATAGTTCTTCTATAGGTATTCTTAATAACGTTCCCTTTATATCTAACTTATTAGTATTATAGTACTTTCCTTTATTCTCTTATACTAACATCACTAAGCTAATCTTAGGTTATAACATTAAGGATATACTAAATAGTAGGGCTTATTAATAGAGATACTAAATATATTAACCTATTAGAACTACTACCTTAAGAGCGCTTAGTAGACTAATATATAGCTATTAATAAGGTTAGCTATAAGCTTAAAAAGGCTAAAGAAGAACTTATACTTAAATTTATAAATAAATTAAGAACGTTTTTAAAGCGGGATATTATTATTTATTTTAATAGTTCTTAAATAATAATAAATAGAAGTAGAACCTCTACTAAAGTAGGCTAAGTAGGGTACTAAGCTATATAATAGATCTTTTAAGGATCTAAACTACTTAGTTCTTAAATAGAGGTCTTTAATATAGAGGTATAGGCTATATATTAAGGCCTACTAAAAGCTATAAGGTGTCCTATAGCCTAGATAATAGATCTTATTTATATATACCTTAATAATCTTATAGTTATAGCTTAACTTATTTCTTAAAGCATAAAAAGCAGCTAGATTAGATTGATTACCTTTATTAAGCTCTCTTCCTTTTAGATATAAAGAGAATAAATAAGTTAGATAATCCTTAATAAGGTATAGATATAATAGTACCTTAAGTATATATAAATACTAAGAAATAAAGAAGTAAACGCTTTAGCTAAGGTAGCTTATAAATAGATTATAGACTTATAGCTATAGCCTATATTAGTATATTTAAAGATGTAGTCTAAAGTCACTACTTTCTAAAATTTTACTAAGAGATAGCCGTTACTCTACCTTTAGTAGTATAATAATCTTAAGATAGTTCTATATCCTAAGCCCCTTAAACTTTACCTTCTTTAGTATCTACTAAGTAGGCTATATATAGTAAGGTCCTATTATAGAGACTTTTTAGTATACTATAAATAATTTATTTATTAAGGTGTACTACTTAACTATAGCTATAGAAGACCTAAAAGCCTAGTAAACTTCTACTTCTATAAGCGTAGCTAGAAGGTAATACTGTACTATCTCTACTAATATATAATAAAAGTAAGTATTAATTTTCTACTAAGTTCTATATAGGGAGCCTCCCTTCTATATAAATAGATAAAGGTAACTAATTTCTTCTCTATTATCTATCTAACCTATTAAATAAGAGCGTTAGGTAAAGACAGTGGCCTATAAATAGTTTAGATTAGTATAGATTATATCGGTATTACCTAACACGTCCCTTAGCACTATAGACGTTAAACACATCATCATTATCATCATCATCATCAGGATCACCAACGGACGGAAGTAATCCAACACTAAGGATCACTAACACCGGTTAATATTCCACTAAGTATATAAACAAGAGGAATACTTAAACCAAGATAACTTCTATAGCTCTCTAGCAATCAACTTTATAATTTATCTTAGGATATCTTTCAGCTGACTCTCTATAAATCGGTTAACCTTGTGTTGACCTACCTTATCGACTTCTACAACTAATCACTATGTAAGCCTGAACCCCTTAATTATACTAGTAAGACCAACGCAGCACACCAGCAAGATTCAGTTAGCGTTAAACCTCAGCTTCTGTTACCAGACCCCTTACTATTAGAAGGCTGGCCGTAATACTTTCCTTACTATGGGTTACTAAAAAGTATTGTTTCTGACCGTGGCTCCTAGTTTGTTGATAGTTTCTAGAAGAGAGTCTGTTATCTTCTTAAGATAGAAAGACGGCTTTTAACAGCTTGGCATCCGGAAACCGATGGAGGCACCGAGAAGGCCAACCAGGTTCTAGAAGACTGCCTTCGTAGCTTTGTAGCTATAGGTCAGGAGGACTGGGTATAGTTACTCCTAGCTGCCGCTTTAGCAATCAATTTACGGCCTGCTACCTCTACCTAAGTTAGTCCCTTCTTTCTGACGTATGGGTACGACTTCAACGCCATTTCAACTCTATCTGAGGATCCTGAGGATCCCGATACAGACCAGTCTCGCTTGTCTCCAATTGTAGGTAGAGTGACGGCTATCTCCTAGTAAAAGCTTGGAAAGTCATTGCTCAAGACTGCCTCTTTAAATATGCTAACGTATGTTTCCTTCCTTCGATTGTTTGGAGTTTTGCTATTGGATTTTCCTCCTCGTACAACAAAAGGGTACACAACCTATCCAAGCATACGATGAAGTTTTTAAAGATGCAATCAGCGCAACCTGATTGGTCTAGGGAAAGGGCTCGTACGGCCATAAAAGAAAGATCGCCAGTGTTGGAATAACACTTTGGATGACCGTACGATTTAGCACAATGAGGATGGATAGGCAATAGGCGTATGGGCTTAACCCAAGTGCATGGCACATCCTCGGGTAAAGGGCTCTGGCATCGTACGTAAACGTGGCCAGAGTGGCCCTCACCTGCATAGGTTTGACCTTAGAAGAAGCATCACGGAATATAGGAAATATCTTTGATGGCACCGAGCAAGCTATCTCGCCAGTGCGTACGTACGAAGAAGGTCCATTCAACATAAAGAAAGATGTGAGGAAATAGATAACACTACTGTTACACTAGTTAACGAGTTAGAAAGTTACAGTGGTCACCGGGTGAGGCTCCATGCCACTCATACGGAACCGAAGTGCCGCCTGGTACAGTGCCCGACTCGAACAGGACTCGAGTTTCATCATTTACAACCCACGAAATGGCCACACTTGCTAAGTTTTGAAGATAGAGAAAAACTTCACCTGCCGTGTTAGTTACAATAAAAACTTTGATCTGACCCACAATGAAGTTAGTTATGGCAGCTCCGGCCGGATTTACTAAGGGAATAGTAAAAGCCCTCTCGTTCACCCTACGGGTGAGTCTCGACCCTTTCAGATTGATTGCAGAGCTGTCGTTTGAGGCCGGTACGAACTCAATAACGTCCAGCTCACTAGATCATTAACGTTAGAGGTCATATGACGATGTTCAGATGTTTCAATTCTAAATAGTGCGTTACCTCTTTTCCTTCTCCCATGTAGAGTTTGATAATCTATACCCGTAGGGATTGTGATTTGGGAAGGGGGCAAGGGCGGTGCTGAGACATTCGGTGTTTGTAAGGTGTCCGGCACAGTAACCGCACCACTGCTGAACGTAGTGGAAATTAGGGTTACGAGAAGCCGCATTGATGCATTGGTAGTAAGAACCGCAGCCGAGACTTGGGGATGCCCAGTATGCGCAGATTTCAAACATATTGCCAGCACCCAAACCCAGGGCACAGCAATTAATCCACGTAGCTTGTACATAGTTCGACAGGGAGAGGAGGAAACAGAGGAATGCAAGGAGTTTAGAGCCCATGATGTTATCTGACGATTGAAGTTGGCAAGTGTTAACTGAGAGATTGAAGAATAGGAAATGTTATTTGATAATTGAGTGGAAATGGAATTGAACCTGATTAGCGTTGTGGGAAGTGTGGTAGGTGGTAACGACGGGTATAAATATGCTGTTATAACCTAAGGATAGATCAGGATAGGTAGGTACAGCCCCTAAATTATCATTAATGCCCCGCTAACTTCTTTCAAACCTCTATATTTTGCCTGACTTTAACACTAAGACTATCTTTTAGACTTCTAAATTGATCTGTATAGCTTATATATAATGTCTAAGAGAGAATGAATGAGCTTCTATAAGCTCTGAGAATTGTAATTTAGTCTGTCAACAAAAAGGAATGTTTTTGTAACGATCTAGGTCCCTAGTCGTTAGTCAGGCTTGTTCAGGACTTTTTACTGCAGTGTTTCAGGCGTCATGCAAGGGGTAACTGCTTACCCCCTTGCTTCCTTTCCCTCAACCAGCATATATTCCTTCCCTAAGAAATCCCACTCATTTCTGTTTTCCTCTTCTTTTCTTCAGTTTAGATTTACTTAGTTTCAATCGACCGTTCTGCAGCCCAGAACCCCGTTCGTTACAGCGGAGCGCTTTTCTAGAGTGTTAGGCTAATATGAGAGTTTTTTGTTAGTTTTTTTTTTCTCATTACTAGGTTGAACTGGGAAACTTGAATTTTTTAACAAAACCAAATGTTTAGATTAATAGAGATCTAGTAAAACTAACATTGTTAGTGTTAGTGTCAAATTGTATGCTCGGATGTGGGAATGAGCCGCATCGCTATGATGGAGGTTATGTTCACGACAGGGAGCAAATAGGCGAGCTCTGCAATCCCGCCGTCTAGACTGTGCTAATCACTTCAGAAAGAGTGTACAGGACCTGCTAGATGTAAAATATCTAGTTCCTTGACTGAGTTCAAAGCATGTTAGCAGCCCAGCCCGTCACAGGGTGCGCCGCATCTAGGCGACGAACGTTATAAGGATCTTTATAAAGTTCCAGTGGTCCTAGAGTGATTGGTCGCAATCATATTAAGCTACATGCAGGCAAACTATTTCGCCTAACTCCATTTTCTAATATAACAATGTCTTGATGTCTTTCTTCCCCTCTTCTTGCCTGGGTGTGTTTGTTAAACACTGTTTTAGCAACAACTTACCGATATATCTTGACCTACGGAAATGCGGATTTTATTTGCTATGCGGACTTTACGATTGCGCCAAACTCAGACCCCACCCTGCCCATTGTAATTTACCTTAACAGTATCTCCTGCTCTCTGGGAGATGCATTATTCAGAACTGCCTTTGATTTGCCAATCCACGGCAGCGCAGGAGTAGAGACATACGCTCATAATCTCGGTCCTCTGAGTTGGTACGGCCACTACGGGTTTGAAGTAGGAATTAATTAACCACTATATACCTTTTCGGACACTTCGATGGAAGGGATATATCTGTAAGTTGATATGTACTTTAATACCTTAGCCCGCCCTCTTGGGGCATGTCATTACAGACAGGATGCTATCTAGCTAGCTGACTTTGATGGTTCATTAGCCGAACCCTATAATTGCCCCCGTGGAGTACTGCGAGGACCGAGTTTTGGGGGTTGGATTACCTGCCCATTGCCTTGCAGCAGGTTCCGATGGCGTGAATCTTCTTATTTTTCTCTACGTTACAACCTTAAATTGTGTTAAGACCTGGACAGTGCATACATGAGTCATGCGTTTGACCCATGCTCAATTCCCGATTGCTATAAACTATACTTAACATTATTATACTTTCTTAACTTCACTTATAATATGAGTAACGTACTTTCTAAAGGATACGTTTTAAGATATCCTTTTGGCTGTAACGGTTTAAGGCGTGTATATTTACAACAGGCTATGGCGACTACTACGAGTATCCTCAGATGAGGAGCAGAAGAGAAAACTGCATATTCCCTCTCTACCTGCTGGCCTGATCGGGGCGGCGTAGCACAGACCATCGGGTTGTCGGCGTTGCTCGTTCCGTGGTGGGTTTGACCGGGGTTGGTCTGTGGCTACGGTTCTGGCCGCGATATTCAGCAAGGCCTCATACGGGCCCAGCCCGTTACATTGGCGATGTTAAAACTATCACTTTAGAGACGTTGAAACTATCCCTCCGGAGAAGTTAAAATAAAACTTCTATAACCGCTAAAAGGATCCCTCTAGAGACTTTAAAACTATCCCTCCGGAGACGGTAAAACAAACTTTCTTTAAGCGCTGAACAGATAACTCCAGACGCGTTTGAATCTTATAGAAATCTAGGGCCCTAGTCACTAGTCAGGCTTGCTCAGTTCTTTTCCATCGCGGTGTTTCAGTCGTCATACGAGAGGTAACTGCTTACCCCCTTGCTTCCTTTCCCTTACTTAGCATGTGTTCCTTCCCCAAGAAATCCTACTCTTTTCTGTTGTTCTTTTCTTCTCTTCAGGTCACATTTACTTAGTTCCATCGACCGTTCTGCAGCCTAGAACCACGTTCGTTACAAATCATCTGCCAGACCTGGACATTGTATATCCGAGTCATGCGTTGAACCCATGCTTGATTCCCGATTGCTATAAGGGATACAGGCATTATGGCCATAAAACCTTGTTCTTGTTTCTTGTTAAGGTTGGAAAGGTGTTTAGAATACTTTACTCGCTTAGTAGGCAATAGACCAATATGCCCAACATTGCTGCCTGCCAAGCTGTCGCCTGACGGCTATGAGCCCAGTTGATTTTTTGGCAATTGGCTCTTAACTACGGCGTAGAGACTATTGACCATTCCGTGTCAATTTTCACGACGATGACAAATCAGGGTTTCAGGCAGAAGTTATATGATGGCCTTATTTCAGCTTTACGAAAATGTTTTTCTAAGCGACATCCCATCGAATGCGGCTGGCCTACGAGTACATAGCATACGGGGTTTAACAACCAGTAATAGATAGTGAGAGCTTTTCTCCCTTTCTATCACGTTTGTTAACGGCCAACCTAACAAATCGTAACCAGTGCAAACTATAACCTGAAATTGTCTGAAAGCGGAGTACTGTTCAGCCCGGCTGATTATCGGGGGTGACGTAAATGGGCGCATCTCCATAGCTTTTGGGGCCTACTGGTGGCTTGTCTCTGCAGCTGGAATCCGACCCAGTTGCGCCAGCCTCGCTACAATAGACGCACCAGTCGCAGTTACTGAAAGCATAAAAATGTACAAACCTGCCATCTTGCTCCTTTTCCTTTCCGATGTATTTGCACTCTTTGGTGCCGTTAGACTATAGGTTTACGTTGATCATTTTTGTATCTATTGACTTAAAGCGGTTGCAGACCTTTTTCGTTACTGCGTCATTGGGTTTAGTGTTCTGATTATAGCAGTAGCAGTGCAGGTAGCCATCATAAGCGAGGGCGTTGTTTGTAAGAGCGAGAACCACCAAGTATCTAGCTGTAGCCCCCGACAGAAGGTGCATTTTGGAAGAACTTGATGACTTGAATGGGTCACAGAGAGACCAGGTCTTAGATTTAGGTTGGTGGCGAAGAGAGTAAGACCAGGAAGCAAAATTCGTTTTATACCCAGATACTAATAGACCAATTAAACAGATCGAAGTTTCTTACTCCCTTCTACTGACTCACATTAGCATGTTTACCTATATTCCGGGTTCTGATCGGAAGATTGCTGACTTGCCGACTTGTCGAGGAGGAAGGGTTTTTCCTTCCGCTAACTTACTCATTAAACTAAAGTCTAACTACACTCTCTATATGCTCTTAAACATTGGCTGTATGCCTACACTAATGTTATTATTTAGTTAATAATTTAAATAGTTCTACACACATTTATTATAATCCTTTCTACCGTTGGCGACCTCTGGTAGAACTGCTGGGGTAAAGGTTTGGTATAGAGCAAAAGGTTTATATTATAAAGTTGTATTCCGTGTAGTAGATTAAAATACTAGAAGTACTGTACAGACGCCCCCTTTCTAAGTGTTTATAACAAGCCTATCCATCTGCCTTTACTTTACACTGAATGGTGGGGCAGGCTCGTTAACTAACCATCGCTGGGCAATAACACATTGGCTACAGTACTGAACAGACATTAACCCAAAGGCATGCCGTCCCAGGTAGTCTACTTTTATGTGACGGTCATTCCACCTAGGGGAGGCCCTAAGGACTAGGCGATTAATGCTGTCTCTGATTATCGTCTAGACGGGCTCTATCAAACGTATAGACTGGGGTGATTTCACGTAAAACCTTATTGCGCTTTCCATTAAGACGAAGTGTTTAATTGATGAACAGGGTAAGGCGATCCTTCAGATGGTCATATGGTATGCGTGTTAATAGCGCAACTTATGGGAACTTAGAGAAGGTCAAAGTCTCTAAGGAATTAAATTCTTCTCTAGGACTCTTAGGAGATAAATGTCTTTTTGTGACGGGCGCCCTAGGAGCCTCAGGCTAGCCTACTCTACTAAGCAGGCCATTGAAACCACAGGGAAAGAAGCTGAGATACACAGTAACCTGGCGACGCTTAAAGCCTTACGGGCTTGGGCCGCCGTCCAGATTTTATAAGCTTCTAAGACGATGAGTTTGGGATTTAAGAGAAGGCGCATCGTTGCTTACCTCCACTAAGAGAACATATTATTTATTTCAAGCGTAGACTCATTAATATAATGGTTATCGTCGTCAAGATCTTCATTAATACCTTTAGTTCTTATCTTTTAAATATAAAAATAACGGCGGGCCTTTTTCTATATTATACCTACTGCAAGCGGATCAATCTTGTTGGGACCACTTACGCGTTACTACTAACTCTGTATCGGTGCTGTTCGCTCTCCAGCTTTAACTATTACCGAACAGGCCTAAGGCTCATTATATAGCAATCAAATTAATTCTCAGTCTAAAATTAATTTAGTTAATAAGCCTTTAATACCAAGTTAATTAATTTAGTTTGAATAGTTCTGTTGAATTGTAAGGGTTGAATTGATGTATTGTATATAGGATCCTTGTTGCTATGATCCCTATTGTGTTATGCTTATGTGTATCTAATTGTCGAATTGTAAGGGTTGAATTGATGTATTGTGTATGGGATCTTTGTTGCTATGATCTCTATTGTGTTATGCTTATGTGTATCTAATTGTCAGAATAGCAGGGGCAATCTGGCAGGCCTGTGAGCCATGAAGAATTAGTCAGACGTGCGCCTCAGGCACGTACACGCTTAGTAATGGGACCACCGCAAGCCTAAGGCCACGGCCAAGGTGGCTGGGCACGAGGAAATTAGATACACACAAGCATAACACAATAGGGATCATAGCAACAAGGATCCCATACGCAATACATCAATTCAACCCTTACAATTCGACACTAATTGCCTTATGCCTAGCGACCTTAGCTATAGCCTTAGGCTTATAGTGGTTCTATTACTAAGTGTGTATATGCTTAAGGCGTACGTCTAACTAATTCTTTATAGCTTATAGGCCTACTAGATTACCCTTACTATTCTAATACACCCCTTAAGGGCTGCCCTTATAGGCTGGCCTTATTATAGGCCTTATTAGCCTCTAGGAGTTTAATTTATATAATCTCTTTATTTCTTAAAGCTAATTCCTATATACTAAATAGAAGCGTTTATTATCCTTTTATAGATCTATTATATAGTTAGCTTTAAGCTAAAGGCGCTTATTAACTAAATTTAGTTATACTTTAAACGTTTAGAATTATAATAAAATAAAGGCTTTTATTAGCTTATTTACTATAAGTTCTATAAAAGGTATATAAATAACCTTAATTTACTTTACTATAATCTCTTAATATAATTAGTAATTATAAATATTAATATACTATAAGTACGTTTAGAGTTATATTAGCTTATATATTATAAAATATATTATTTACTTATTACTATACTAAATCTATACTATAAGCTATATTAGCTATAGGCCTTAAGTAAAGAACGCTTCTTTTTTATTACTAAGTATAAATAAGTTAATGTTACGGCTAGCCTTTTAATAGTAAGGGGTCTATTAATAGAAGCTAAGGTTTAATACTAACTAAATCTTACTAGAGTG